>PVJC01018493.1:0-31279 GCA_004026665.1 Murina feae | reverse complement strand
AACACATACAACAAAGGGAACATCTGTGGCCAACCTGCATAGTAGGCTCCGCCATGGGCCACAGAAGCTCCCGCACACCCAGAGCAGGCCACAAGGTTGGATCCAGGCGGGCAAGCAGCTGCCGATGAGCCTCCAAGGTCGCGTGGGCCCGCGATAGCTCCATTCCCAAGCCCGGCTGCAGGGCCGGGGGCCTGGCTTCTGCCCACCCTGCAGCCAGCCGCCACTGCCCATAACCGACCACCAGCAAACGCGCAGGCAGAGGCCAGGCCTCCCCCTGTGCATTCGCCTGTGCGATCGCTCCATTCCCAGCCCTGGCTGCAGAGCTGGGGGCCTGGCTTCCACCCACCCTGCAGCCAGCCGCCACTGCCCGGAACCCACCGCCGGCAAACGCACAGGCGGAGGCCAGGCCTCTGCCTGTGCGTTCACCGGCGCCATCGCTCCATTGGACCCAGTGTTTGGGTGGGCTTCCGCCATCTTGGCTGGGCTAATTTGCTCTGATTGGCTGTTGGGCATCCCGAAGAAACGGTCAATTTTACTATTTCGCTTTTATAGAGTAGATGGTCTTCCTTTACCTAGCAATGATTTTAGCTCAGTCTCCTTATCTTCCCTTTCACACAGTGGGACCCTCACCCCCCACCCCACTCTAACCCAACTTGTGGGAAAGCTTCTGTGGAAAGCAGTATTTGTTTTTTACACACAGGTAAGTGGACCTTGTTCCACCAAAGGCATCAGAGATGTGCACTCTTGTTTTTCTTGTTGATGGGTAAATTAAAGGATATTTGGAGAGATTTGGATTTCAGCAGCTGCCATTATCTTGGACTCCGGAAGTTCCCCACCCCAGTTTTTTACCCCTTTTGGAGAATCTGCTGAAGCCAGAACCCTCCCCAACACACTCAGCTGCCTCATTCTGAGCTTCTTACTGAACCCTTTCTCACACTCTCAGGCCGACAGCCTCAGTAGCAGAAAATGGGAAGCAAAGAACAGTGCATAGACCTTAGCATTCCAAGTGCAATACCCCTTTCACAGAAAATAATAACCTGCCCTAAAAATATTTTACAATGCATTACAATTCATGAAGCTCTGGCGCGAAATCAAAACCCTGTCACATAAAAAGCTCTAACTACACATGTAAACAAGTCTATACTCTAAGTGGAATATTATGTTGGATTCATGGCTTTAAATTTATTTCATTACCAGCTATCTCGTGGCAAATGAAATGCTGGGAAGCCGGAATGAGAAGTGACTGCTCCGGTTCCCCGGCTCAGGAATTTCATCTCATACATGTGAGGCGCCACCTTCTGGCGAAAGCGCTTCTGCACCTCTAACCCACAGCAAGCATGTTCTCTGAAACAGCCTATAATAATAGGATCTGGCCCACTTATTTCTGAAATAAATATAAAAAGGGAAAAATCCTTTTGCTATTATTTAACCAGTTAGAAATATGAGTCTTTGAAATAAGAGCTGGGGATGATATCAATGTCAATTTCCTGGTTTTGATATTATACTGCAGTGAGGCGAGGCGTTAACACTGGGGGAGGCAGGGTGATGGATGCAAGAGGCTCCGGGTACATTTCTTTGCAACTCCCTAAGCATCTATAATTATTTAAAACAAACATTTTAAAAAAAATTAAAAGAAAATAATGACCAAAAATAAAAGGTTTTCATATTTTATAGGAAAAGCTTTTAGTCTGAAAGATAGGACAGCCCTTATTAGCTGGGATCCAAGAGACTAGCTGTGCAGACACACTGCCCGCAACCTAAATCCCATGGCCGATGATGTCAGCGAGAAATGCTTCATGTGCCTCTGAGAAATTGATCTGCACGGATACCCAGGGCCACAGGAGTGGCTGTCTCAGGACTTCAGCTGACACTTGTCCTGAAATGCTTGTCTTCATCCTAACCTGCCAGCTGGGAAATGTCTTTGGGCACACCTCACGCGTTGTGCAATTGTTGCCTGTGTGTGACAGGCTGCATAAAAACCCCCAACGATAGCCGGTCCTGATCTCTGGGTCCTACACATGTCACCTTGTTTTGAAAGGGGCCTGGCAGATGTAGTTTAGGATCTGGAGGTGAGGAGACCATCCTGGCTTATCCAGGTGGGCCCTAAATGCACTTTCCAGTGTCTTCATAAGAGAAAGACAGACAGGGATTCCGCACAGACACACTCCAAGGCGAAGGCAGTGTGAAGCAGAGCAGGGAAAGGTCTGCAGTTTCTGATGTTGGAAAGTGGAATGATGCAGCCACCTGCCAAGGAATGCCACCAGCCCCAGGAATGCCAGGCCGACCAGGCAAGGAACAGACTTCCTCCTGGAGCCTCTGGACACCTTGATTTCAGCCTAGAAATACTGAATGTGGAATTCTGGCCTCCAGAACTGTCAGAGGAGAAATTGCTCTGGTTTTAAACCCCTAAGTGTATGAGAGCAGCCACAGGAAATGCATATGTCATGAGGGTAGGAAGTTTTCTGCACTGACCCAGACGGAATGGATCCTTTGGACATCGCGGATGGGGTATCAAGAGGCTTATGTTCTAGATGATGTCTGAGGTCTCTTCTGCCTCAAAGATCCTGGCATATTACTAACTTCTGCTGCAGTTGCAACCTCTGTGCTCATGGGAGAAAAAGGTAAGTCTTCTCAATGTAAGTGTACATCTTTTCTACCTCATATTGCAATAGGCATATTCAGATGCTAATTGAAGTCCATTATCTTCTCCTACCATAGCCTGAGTATGTAATCTAATTAGTTCCAAACCTGCCCTCTCATTCCTCATTATGTTGACATAATGATTTTCAGAATGTTGCAACTGCAGGTGTGATCTGTGCATCAGCATCACCTGGGAACTGGCTAGAAATGCAGGCTCTCCTCTCAGGCCTCACCCTAGATTTACTGAATCGGAACCTGCGTTTTCACACACTTTGCAGATGACTATAGTGTGCATAGTAAAGGTTAAAAAGCTCTGCTCTAGGACCCAGGAAACCAGCTATATCTCCAACAGCCTCATATAGCTGAGCTTTCATGTACATTCTCAACCTTAAGTCTTATGCTACCCAGAAATATCAGCGTTTTAAAGTACACCTTACCTTTAGCACAGATATAGCAGCTACTTCTGCATCACATGCAGGAGATGGCGCTGACGTAATACATACCACTCATAACACTGTCAACGTGGTTGTGTCCCTAGGAAATAAAGGCTGTGTCTTTTCCTCAGCATTTGCTAAAATACCGCTTTTATTTGTGGTTCTCCAACTGTCAGGTCTCACGTTGCTTCCCTCAAGCAGTGTTATGCTGGTGCCAGCTGGGAAGGGCCGGCTCAGCCCGCTGGGTTTTTCCTTTGCTACTGTCACTATGCTCACAAGTCAGTAGCCTGCCTTCTTTGGTACCTATTTGAGAGCTCCATGGGTGTTCCCTGGGCTTGTCTTGCAGTGTGTGTGGGAACAGTAATGTTCCCACAGTTCCGATTGCTCAGTTTGCCTGGCTTCCCACTACCAATGTTTTCACCCTCCCTGGGGCAGATTTGTCCATATTTGTTTCCCTCGTTTGCCACAGTGCAGCATTTTGACCAGATTTTACAAAAACACATGATGCACGTCTCCTCATTCTGCCCTAATTATTTAGTTTAGCGTGTGCCCTGTTTTGTCAAGATTAAAGTAAAAGTTGGCTTCCGTCTTTTAGCCATTCCAACCCACATTCCACGGATATGAATGTGGCATTCTTGCAGCTCATACATGGGGACACACCTTTTTTCCCTAGTTGTTTTTAGAGGAAATGATTTTCTGGTCTATATTTGTCTGCTGAAGAACAGTCCATGATCAGCAAGAGAAAAGAAACCAAAAAATAGCTAATTACTCAGAGAAAAACTCTTTGCTAGTGACTTAGTGAATAAGAGAAATACAAACCTCACACCAGCTTGACTTAAATCCTACCTCTCTTTGGAACAGGCCTCCTGGGGTTGCAGACTATGCCATCAAAGTTACAAGAAGCAAATAATTCAGGAATTCAAATCGCCAGGGCCCGAGGATAAACAGGAGCAAGTCAAGTCTAATTCCACTCTCTTGGCCAGAAAAAAGCAGAGGAAATATAGCAATGGACTCAATGCTACCCATTCCTCAAACCAAATATTATTTAAAATAACCATATGGCCAATGTTTACTTGATTTGATATTTGTATTTGTTTTCTAGGCAACCTGAGAAATAAATGGCTATGTTTTAAAAATAAGATTAAGAATGAGTTGGCCATAGACACACTTAAGACTCTACCAGGCAAAGAGAACAGCATGTTGCAAAGGTTCTGAGGTGGGAACTCTGACCTTAGTATTTTCAGAGGATGAGAAAGTGGCCAGTGTGTTTATCATCTTTGCACACAGTACAAGATCCACTCCCATCGATTATATATTTGGTGGTAAAGATCAGGATGAAGAACTTGAAAATGGAAGAGCTAAAGAGCTAAGATTCTAGAAACTACAACTGAGTCGATCCTTTTGCTGTGACCAAAGGCAGTGCTATTGCTTTCACACAGGACTCCCAGCCATGTAAAGGCTTCCCATCCCTCAAAATCTATAGAGGAGTTCAGGGTGGATTTCTAGAAGTAATGTGAGACAAAGCATTTGTCATTGCAGAAAACATTAAGCAGTATTCCTAATTTTGATCCCTGCCATCCCTTCCCCAAATAAATGGGTCTTTCTTTTTAGCAAGGGGTTATAGAATTTTCCTAAGTAAGTTTATTTTATTATTTTGGTTTTAGCCTCACAAAAGTTTTACTTTCAGTTAACTCAAAATATAGAAGACTCTTATTCATTGCATTAGGCACAATGACAATGGCAACAAAACCTACAAGAGGCAGAAGGGCAGGTCAAGGTAGTCGAGCTTTTGGCCCATGTCCCATAATATCTTCAGTTCGTAGTCTACTGGTTGCTTTCATATGTAAGAAATAGGCTCCCTAAAGTAGGAGTCAGAAAGCTTGAGTTCTAGGCCTGAATAAAAGACGATGAATAAAGTATATATCTTGTTCACTTTTGTACAATTAGCTCTTTTGAGGAAACAGTAATTTAATACTAAATAAAGGGCTGAATGCTGGCTGGTTGGCTGGCTGGCTCACTGGCTGGCTGCATAATGAGTGAGACTGAAGGTAGAAAACAGAGCACAGGCCAGAATAAGATTGCCCAAAATCAAGTCTTTTAAGAAACATTGCCAATGGATGATCAGTTTTCTCTTACTTGGCCACAGATAGGAAAACAGACATTGGCTTCACTTCCGTTCAAATACTCATACCATTCCATAAAGATAGGCATTCGCCATTTGATTTTGAGAAAATCTATCAAACTCCGTTGGCATCAACAGTCTCATCTCTAAAACAAAATAGCTAAACGAGGCTATTTCTAGTTTCTTTTCATTTCTAACTCCTTAAGGTTCTATGATATTCATTACGAGGCACAAGACGATCCTTGATCATGAGAAACGTTATTTCAGAACCTCAGTTTAGGGGCAGTGGCCTTTCTGCCATTTTCTCTTTCAACGTGGAAAAAAATGCTTAGAAAACTGACATTAATCTCATCAAAAATATTGAACTCGGCATTTTAAGCACATGAAATATTTACACGGAAATAAAAAGAGAAACAATACATCCTTGTTTTCTGTGGAGTTCTCAGTTTTATAATTCATCTTGTTATGTGGCCAAAAATCTCTTTGGCAAGAGTCTAATTCCATCCCACATGCCATTCCTCAGAATTCTCCATCTGATATGCCTGATGATTGGTCATAATTTCTCTCCTTGTTTAAAACACCTCTTCCCAAGTTTTCCTCGGGGAAAATTGCCTTTCCTCACTTCATGTGGTTCTGGTAATTGGGACAGTGGCTTTCACCAAGATGTACCACCTGACGCTGGAGTGGGCACATGACCAGAGATGGCCAATCATGTACTTTCTAGGATTTGCTTCTTGGATGGAGATGTCGAGAGACAAAATGGTTTAGAAATAACTTATCCAAGAGCAGCCCTAGAGAAGTAGCTGAGGATGTTCTAGTTTTAAGATTCCAGGCAGTAGTCCTACAACCTGAACTTACATCAGAATTACCTGAATGACCTGTTATAACACAGATCACTAGAAATTTTGATTCAGTAGATTTGATATGACAGGAAATTTTGATTCTAACAAGTTCCATGGTGATATTGCTCATGTAGGAATTGCACTTTGAGAACTACTGATATCCAGAAACACCCTAGATCTTTTCTTTTGTTAAAGTCTTGTTTTCCAACATGTCCCTCAATCTTAAATTATCCAGAATCCTTCCAATTTTATTGTTTAAGTTACTATAAGTCACTTTAAGTCAGATTCTATAATTTGTAATAGAATTTTGGAAATGCATATTTTCTGAAGCATGGGATGCTGAGGCACACTGTTTAAGTTCTCTTGGCCAATATGATGCTTATATTTGCCAAGGTCCACAAGTGCATGGGTGAATCCTGCTAGTTCTTCCTGTCTCCCTGACTATCTGCCTATCTTAGGCTCCGAAGTTGTCCACGGACCTCACACTCTCACCCCTGCTCTGTCTGAATTTCCCCTGCCCCAAATACCTGCTACCTAAGCCAGTTCCTAAGCTCATAATCATCTACACTGGGTCCCATCCAGATGGGTAAGAGCCTTGACTAAGACCAATGTTCAGGATGTCTCTTGTTTTCTTACCTTTTCTTTGGAAATAAATCTTACTTTGCTTATTTATTTAAATATGTATTTTGTTTAACATCCCAAAACACATCTTATTTTAGATGTTAAGTTACAATGGTGGTCTTCTTTAAAATGTTCTTAGCATGATGTCCCCAAAATGAATACTCATACCAAGGATATTTTCCTGCTCTAGTGAGAGTAAGTTTTTGAAATTTTGAGAAAATGCTTCAGCAATCTGTCCTCTTTCCCTCCAGTTGTGGTAAAGATATCTAATTTTTGCTGGCCTTTTACAAAAATGATAAACTTTAAACTCAGGCAACCTGTGGGCATACACTTAGAGGAATACCCCCTTTTATCTTACTACTCCTGTCATCACTCTGGAATGTCAGTGTAGATGTTGCCACCTTTGGGAAGCTACTTTCTGTCTCAAGACCAGTGTTGCTTCCCTGCTGTAGTTCCCATACAATTTCTCTCTTATCATGGACTACTTATCAGAAGCAGAATCACTTGTCTACTTTCTGTATCCCTCCTCCCTCCACTACACCTTAAGCTTCTTGAGGACTCTCGGTCATTATATCACTGGTATGTAGGACAGGGCATTATCTGAACATCGTGTAGATACAAATGTTATCACATTCTGGGTGTCAGGTGGGTGTGCCAGTTGATATGCTAAACATTAGTACAGTTGTTTTTGCCTCCCCAGCATCCATTTCCCCCCTTTTCTGGTGAATTCACCTGGTACTTTATAGGGAAATCACTTCTTCTGCACCTTGAAAAGTGTGGTTTGAATAAGGCAGACCCAACTCTAGTCTCTAGGGAGCAACATACCAACAACACCTGGTATTTTAAGCATTTTCGACCAAGATTCAGAAAAAATTTCTTTCTGCCTCGAATTAATGAAATGGTCCCCTCAGAAAGTGTAATGTGAGCAATCAGAACCCTGAAATAGCTCAAAATAGTTTCTCAAAAAAAAGTCCTTTAGATTTCTACCCAAGAAGAACTATCATAATGATCTGCTTGGGAAAGACTATAAGCCACATTTTCTAAGAGTCTTCTGCCACATCTGGCGAATTGTCAACTCCCATCCTTCTAACCACAGTGACTAGCTCAGGAATGGACATGAGACCAAAGGCAGGACATCAAAAAGCCCACCTGAGATTTTAGCTAGGATTCTTGGCAAAGAATCTCCTTATTTCTACTGAGTTGTCTAAACCTTAGCTGCTATAGCCATCTTTGTCTCCTCATGAGAAGACTGTGCCTGGCCCAAGAAAACTGGATAAACTCTAGTCACACCACACAATTAGGAAGTGTTCTTGAATTACAGCCTTTTGTAAAAAAAAAAAAACAATAACAACAACAACAACAAAAATAGTAACCTAGTAAATAACATGTCTCTCTGAGTTCTGTGAGCCACTCTAGCAAATTAAATTCAAGGAAGAGATTGTGGAAACCTGTAATCTGCAGCAAGTTAGTCAGAAACACAAGGACAACCTGGGCTTTAGACTGATAGCTGAAGTTGGGGCAGGGGGTCAGTCTTGTGTGATCTGACGACTTAACCTGTGGGATCTGATGCTATCTCCAGGTTGATCATGTCAGGATTCAGTTGAATTGTAGGACACCCAACTGGTGCCCAAAACATGCTTGTTGGTGTGGGAACACCTCTCCCTCCCTCACTCCCCAACCCCACCATCAGAACTGGATACAGAATCTTTTACTTTGGCTTTGGCTTACTACAAATACCTCCGTTGATCTTTGATGCAAATAATAGGTTAAACAGGGATTTTAAAAGATTTTTTGACTCACTGGTCACAGGAGATTGCTTAAGCCTTGGGATATGCCTGAAAATTCTATAAACAGGGGTGAAAGGTCCAAAATGGAAATCTGCAGCCTCCAAAGACACATCTTGATCCTGAATATGATAAGCAATTTTTAAATAACGATGTGATTAGATAATGATCGTGGACCAAGCCTCTTCAAATACTCAGAAATGCTGGTAATACACAGCCTCCACTACCTATTTGCATTTCCCTTTGCTAATGATTTTTGCAAGTTCTAAAATGTTTCTTCTACGTTTTCAATTCTGTATTATAAAATTATTCTCTTGGCAGCCACGTGCAACTTGTTATTCTCTTAAAAGATTGTACAATTTCATTAGAACTAGAAAGGGCTTTTGGAATGTTACCAAACTGGCCACATTCATCTGGCAATAGATCTTGGTCTAAGTAGGACAGGATTTTATTGAATTAAAGGGCTAAACCTTCTAAGCGAATGATCCAAAATTTTTGGAAGAATATCAACAGTGTTTGCCAAACTGAACAGATCCCTGTGATTATCCAGGTGAAAAATCCTTATACTCTACCCAAATTTTTATATATTTTTATTGACTTTTTATAGAGAGAAAGGGAGAGAGATAGTTAGAAACATCGATAAGAGAGAAGTATTGATCAGCTGCCTCCTGCACACCCCTTACTGGGGATGCGCCCGCAACCAAGGTACATGCCCTTGACCAGAATCCAACCTGGGACCTTTTAGTCCGCAGGCCGAAGTTCTATCCACTGAGCCAAACTGGTTAGGGCTACTCTACTCACTTTTATTGGTATATTATTTACTTCATCACGAACCCAATAAAATGGTTTTTGAAAGGGTTATTACTTGACTTCAGAAATTTCAAAACTCTGATATGTCCTCTTACTCAAAAGAATGATACATTGCTTGCTTTCGAATTTTAAAAATACTTGCTTTATCGTGACATGTGATTATAACTCAAAGTATTTAATGTCTAATATTTACTGATCCCCTAGAGCAACAGTTCTTAACTGAGGGCAATTTTGCCCCATGGGGACATAAGGAAACATTTTAGGTTGTCACAACTGGGGACGGGTTCTATTGGCATCTACTGGGTAGGGGCCAGGGATGCTGCTAAATATCCTTCACAAGACATCCCCACAAAACAAAGCATTATCTGACCCAAAAGTTCATAGTGTTGAGGGTGAGAAACCTTGCCCTAAGACCATGTGGGATTCTGAAGGTATGAGCATCTATTCTTGCCTTTGAGTTCTTTAGAATCAAGATGAATAAAGCAGTCCTCCCATGGTGTGATGCTTGCATGTGATGTATAGAATTAATCTCTTACTCTACATGTTCTATCTAAGTGATTTGTAAACACTCGGAGGCAGGAACATACTTAACTATTTCTTGGTTAGAAAGAGATAGTTAGTTAGCTCTTTTCTAGTCTATGGGTATTGAGGGTAGCACAGTTAACTCTCAGATACTCAGCAAAATAAGGGTTAAAGGAACTTAGAGATCCAAAATTATGCTTGAAAAAAGTATAAGTCAAAGTAGGTTCAGATGGATTTTATGTAAATGTCAGTAAAGTTTTATCCAGTAATTTAAAACACACTTTCCATTCTGATATGAACCTATAATAAAAGTAATCAATTGCATGTAATATTTAGCAAACAATATAAATAAGTTGATGAGCAGATTGCCCCCAAATTATTATGTATTAAAATAGTATGTTATTTTGTATATCTTAGCTGCCCGTATCAATCCCATTCCACCCACAAATATTTAAAGGGATCAGAAATAAGTAAAAGATGCAATCCTAAATATATGCTCCTTTCCATTCTCACCTAATTTCTGCATTGCCTGATGCAGCCAAAGCTCTGATGCCATCGGAATTACTTAGCTATCTTCCTCCTCCTTTCCTTCTCTAGGGGGATAGCCTATGCTTTGGTTGGAGCTCTGATCAAATATAGAAGTGGTATTCTGCTTGATTGTGGAGGCAAGGCACATTCCCAAATTATAGTGCATACTTTGTGGCATTGGCTATTATAAAGTTCCAAACTATTGTTACTTTGCAATATGGAAATTTGTAACAATACTCTTTTTCCAGGGGTCCTGCATATTTAAAGATAAAACTTACGTTAAATTGTAAACATATACATATTCCCATATCATCAAAAGGGCAGCAAAGGTGTTCTAAATAATGATATCAACTCAACTTGAGGAGGTTCACAACGGCTGATGTATATAATCATTAGAGAACTTAATTTGCAATAAGCTATATAACTGCCAAGATAAAACCTGTGAGTTGACAAATCCATAATCTAAACATTCTTGTTTAGTGTGAGCACATAAGAACTATCAATCATATACTAATAATTTTAATGTTTAATAACATCAGGCCCTAATAACCCAATATCCACAGAATAAAGTAGCTGGATTTGTGCCAGGTCTTTAATGTAATAAAAGAGTCATGTTTGACCTATTACAGAGCAGTTAAATTTATTTCTCCTGTATTTTGGGCTTTCTCACTTCCTACTCCTTGTCTTTAGTAATTAAAGCGAAAATACTCCAAAACCTGATGCTTAGGGACATTCGACACTCTGTTCTCCTAAAGAAATCAAACTGAACACTGCAAACAGCAATGCGGAAATAAAGAGATCTCTTGTACCCTGAAGATATCAGGAAATCCTCACCACTGGACTTGTGAAAATTCTGGTTCACTAACCTCTTGTATGCTTGACTATTAAAATCTAAAGACATCACTACTTATCTGATAGCACTACCACATAGAATCAGGATTCGATTATAAAATTAGATATGATGAGCAAGCCATCCAAATGGCAGAAATGAAGAGGGATGAATCATGGATATAACAAACAGAATATGATTATGCAGGAAGAACATGAAAAGCAGAGAATTCATGTGGAGTATGTTTAGGGGGAAAATGGATTTAAAAAACTTGAAGGACAGAGTTTTATGTATGAAAATAACTTTCCTCTATTAGGTTCAAAAATGTTCATTAAAATAATGTTATTGCTCATAAAACACAGAGAATTACATGGACATACAGATTTAAACACAAGCTAGAACATATTGTTTTATTTATGTGAAATTAAAAACTGATAAAATTATTCAATAGAGAGAGAGGATAGATTAGGGGTTACTTTTGGAGGGAGGTACTTTCTGAGAGGGGGCATGAAGGAGCCATCTGGGCTATTGACCAGACTGCCTAGACCTGTCCTCTCCAGAGTGGTTAGACATCTTTTTTAAAATATATTTTATTGATTTTTTACAGAGAGGAAGGGAAAGGGAAAGAGAGCTGGAAACATCGATGAGAGAGAAACATCGATCAGCTGCCTCCTGCACACCTCCCACTGGAGATGTGCCTGTGCCTGCAACCAAGGTACATGCCCTTGACCAGAATCGAACCTGGGACCTTTCAGTCCACAGGCCCACGCTCCATCCACTGAACCAAACTGGCTAGGGCATGGTTAGACATCTTATACTATGTCAGGTGGCTCCCACAAGAGTCCCCTGAGTTTCTAGACCTAGGGCAATAAAACCCAGTTGTCCATACCCACGAGATGGCAGACGTTGCCGATTTTAAAAAGGGGGTCTTGGGGGTAGGATGGAATTAGAATGAATGCAAGCCTTCATCAAAATGCAAGAGTCCGCAGATTAGAAACGCCACTCAGCGTTAGTTCAACTGGGTACATCATCTAGAAAGCACAAGACAATCTACCCCTCTGTAAGCTTTCAAAATACCGCAGCCAGGAAGCACAAGATTCATATTTGTATTAAGAGGACAAATAGACAGCTATGCCTTCTTGTTTGACTAGAAAGGCTTTTACACGTCAATAAAGTGCTAGTTTGTCAACATAATGTGGCATGTGGGCCCATAAAGAACACTTGCCGAAAGTCTTTGCACATTCAGATTAAAATAAAACTGCTGAACAAAAGCTATATTGTATGTGGGCCTAACCGTGAATAGCTGGAGGGGGTTTCTGAGGATTTTTAGAGACAGGTACTGAGAACATACCCAGCTCTGGCTCAGAGTTTGTTGGAGAGTGAGGAGGTTTTTTGTTTTTTTTTTTTTTTTTATCAGCAAATGTATTAGACTGAGCTGTATTTCCCAAAGGATTATCTTATTCTTTCAAGTATATTGCATTCAGATCTAAAAGTTAGGGTTAACTGATGACAAAACAGTAAGTTGATCAGAAAGTGGGCAAGTGAGTTCTTGTTTTATCTTTAAAAATGAAGTCTCTGACCATGGTGTCAAAACACTTGGAGAAACCAAGGGTGTAGTCAGCTTTGCAAAATGAATGTCTTACAGCCTCACATGGTCCCGGATCTCATCCAAAACCCAGCAATTTGGAGACTCCGCACTTGAATGTATTCTAGCCACAAGGTGAATAAGGACATTTTAAAATAAAAAGTTAAAAACACATAAAAATAATCCATATACAATATCCTCCTTTATCCACAGAACCGCTGGCCGCCCTGGGGATCTCAGGGCCCTGCTATGTTCGCTGGGCATGGGTCTCCAGGATGGTCCACTCGCCTGTGCCTCCAGCCTGCCGCCTTCCCCAGACTAGGGCATCTTGGGAATTCATCAGGCAGTAGCCTGGGGATTTCTGCATCAGGGAATGTTGTGTTGACAAATACATCAAACGTGTGCAATCCTGGAACCGTTCTCACAGAGAAGAACTCAAATGCAGTGATGTGTCTGCCATCTTCCTAATCAGCCAATGCCCTTCTATTATCGAACCAGTTTACAAATTACAGCAAAATGTGCCCCCAACCCCAAAGAGCTTCATGAGAAAATCGACCAGATATAGAAGGATTATTCAGGAGTGCTGATTTTATTTTACTATAAATGATGCAATTTATCTGGTTGATCATGCCTGGAATTCTTTTAAATTGTAAAGGGCGATGCACAGGATGTAGAAACCAGAAACCTGGGACTTCATGTCATCTCTTTCTCCAGCTCTAATCTTAGGCTAATCAAGACCCTTCTCTGTCCCTGATTCTTGTCATAGAGTAAATGAATGCTTTTTTGTTTTCTCCTTCCAAAATTATGCTACAATGAGAAGGAAGACAGCATTAACCTGACTGTCAATATGAAGACACATTTTTTGCTTAAGAAGGTCTGGATAAGGCACTACAAAAATAAATTGCACATTAGCATATGAGCATACTGGAACCAATTATTCCAATTTCACAAAAGACTTCAGGATGTTTTACTTCTTTTCCATCCCATCTATATATTTAGGACTAAATATGTAGTCCTAAATTGTAGTTATAGTCTTAGGAGATTGGATATTTAAGCAATTGGATATTTAAGTAAATATCCAATTAAATACAATTGCATGTCTCCATTTTCCATTCTACTTAAAGTGTAAATTTGTACAGATTCACAGTAATATTATTTAACAATGTCACATAATTAGCTCAAATTTTAGAAGCTAAATATTTAGCAGAAATGAAATGCTCCAGTGTATAAAAAGGGTCATAAGTCATCACTCTGTCCTGAACATCAAATACAATTTTCGGAATCTCCTAAGACTACAACTTGACGATTTGAGTAGTAATGACCTTGAAAACTGAACAAATGTGTGAGGGCAAGTGCTGGGGGGGTGGGAACAGCCATAGAGAGGTCAGGGGTCGGGGGGGAGATATATGTAATACTTTAAAAAAACAAAGAATTAAAACCAAAAAACTAAACAAATGTTGTAGGACTATTGGGATCAACAACAGTTGAGTGAAAGTATGTCTAAGAAGCACCACCAGATGGCAGGAGAGGAGAAAGAATTCCAACCTGCAGAATGGATCAGCTGTTCCAGGCCAGAGGGTGACGATTTTAGAAGCATGACACATCTCTTACCTGAACCGGGGCGGTGGAAAATACCAGTAGGTATCACACCTCCTATTTCAGGGCCGCCAGGGTCTGTCTCCCAGCCCTGGTTCCCCATGAACTGCAGTAGGGTGAGGGCCGTGTCGCGTGATAAGCTCTCAGGACTGCAGATTCCCATTTTCATTTTTAAAATCAAGATCAAAGCCTACAGAATGATCAGTAATCTTTAAAATATCTTTTTATTGATTTCAGAGAGATGACGGGAGAGGGATAGAAATATCAATGCTGAGAATCATTGATCGGCTGCCTCCAGCATGGCCCCTACTGTGAATTTAGCCCACAACCCAGGTCTGTACCCTGACTGGTAATTGAACCCCCTCGTTCATGGGTCGAATGCTCAATCACTGATCAACACCATTCAGGCAAGAGTTTGTCATTTTAAGTGAACCAAAGGCATCTCTGCATACTTCAACTTTTTCTCATTTTCAGGCAATATTTAACTAAGCCTGTGCTAACTAGAACTCATGGATTAGTGATCCCTATGCAGGGCATTCTCACTGCCCAGCCCCGGGGGTGCCATTCCACAACCCCTCCAGGGAGCCTTCTGAACAGCTGAGCACAGCCTCCCTGCCCTGTTGAAATCAGGCCAAATAGTTTAGTGATCCGTAGGTTCTCGGAAAGGGTTTTAAACAGCCTCAATTGCAATTTCTTTACAACTTCCCCGGGAATTTCTTCAAAAGGCATGTGTGTGTCTTTTATGTATGTATGTATGTATGTGTGTATGTATGTGGGATACACTACATTACAGTGACTCACAGGGTCTCTGAGTTAGAATCATTTATTCATCCCTTACTCTGTGGTCCAATTTTCTCATCTCTAAAGTAGAGTGAATAATGTCTATCATGTAAAGTTATGATGAGCAGGGCTATCTGAAGACATTCATAGGTACTCGGGGAGTTTTACCTTACAAAATATTAAGCACTTATAGTCTTTATTAAATATAACAAATCATTTTTTGAGAGTTTTTATCGTTTTATTGTCAAAATGATGAAAAATAATGTCAAGGCTCTAGTTCTCCTTTTGTGCTTTGGAGTCCATATTTTTTCCCCCAAGTCTTAACCAGTTTTATAATTTATTATAGAGCCATAGGCCTAGACACTGTTCCTGCGGGGGTAATGGATAATACGTCTCTGGCTGTAAGTTTAAATGAGATAATGCACATGAAGTACTTCACACTGTACAGATCCGTAAAAAAGCATGTGACAACTGTCTGCTGGCCTTACTCACAGGCTTTAGTGCAGAACTTCTGAGGCCATCCAGAGACCAAAGGAGAGGCCAGCTAGAACCAGGGCTTTCAATCCAGGCTGCGTATGTGATTCACCTGCCATGGTCACTTGTCAGGTCAATTACAACAGACTCTCTTGATGTGGGACCGAGGTATATTTTTACACTCTCCTGCTACTCCCATGTACAAAATGGAAATCACTGAGCTAAGCAGAGGTAAGCATTCCTCTTCACAGAAGACGAACATTTCCCTTTAAAGTAATGGTTCTCAAGCTGTCATCCCCAGACCAGCAGTTTACTTGGGAGCTTGTGAGAAAAGCCAAGTTATAAGACCATCTGAATCAAAAATTCTGGGATCCCAGCTATCTGGGTTCTAATCTGGTAATTTTGAGAATCACTACTTCACTGAAACATGTCTGTGTTCTGTCAAGTCTCAGGACCTCATAATTAATTATCTGTTAAAATTCTAGGATGACAGGGCTTGAAAATGCCAATATTATTTGAGTCACAGCACACAGGAAATCATCATCTTCCAATGGCTAGCAAACAGGTTCTTAACTCTTCCACCTCACACTACCTGCTTAGATAGCGATCAATACATACAGTTGTCACAATTGTCATTCCTCACAATTATGTTAAACTCTCCCAGTCCATATTCTAACTTCTCAAGGGCTGAAGGTGTGGTGAGCAGAGTCAAAATTTCTCCTCCCTCCATAATCTTTTGACTCCGTGATCTTTAAATTCTCTTTCCACAAAAACTCTTTTCATACCCTCACCTGTTCTTTCTTGAGACTGCAGGGTTCATAAGCACGTCTTTGAAATGTCTTCAAGTTCCTGGACCTGGTTAGTGGGAAGGATTGCCGTGGCCTCTCACATAGAGATCCTGGGTGGGTATTTTATATTATTTCCTTCTGTTGCCTATTCTGTGGGTAATTTTCACCGTGTTTCTTTCATATTCCTGTCAATGTGGTCTTTTTCCATTTTGCATTTGCCATCTCTCATCAAATAGTCCTAGTAAACATCATCTCCTTTATTATTCCAGTGTGTTTGAAGGACTACGTTCAAAGCGCTACCAATGCTGTGAAATTTGGTCACAATTTAGAAACTTGCAAAGCCTTCTTCCCTTCGGGATGATAGCTATAATCTGATGAATGAAGCTGGCCGGTTTTTACTCATTTCTGTCCCAGTCTTTCTTCAAACCTAAAACTTAGTCCTTTGAGCTTCCAATGGTCTGTTATATATGCTCCAGCATCCCTTCCAGAATATTCTCTCCCTCCTTCTCTCCATTAGTTCCACCCAGAGCAATGACTCCCAAACTTGGAACTCTTTTCTAAAACTCCGAGTCTTAGAAAATCTGATTCAATTGCATTGGACTGTGACGGAGAAATGGGGTGTTTAAAAAAATTCGCCAGGTGGTTCTAACATGCAGCAAACGTTAAGAACCACAATCCTGGAGCAAACCCACCTGCTAAAATGGCTCCTGCACCCTCGCTGTCTGGCACTTTTGCTGCCCTCTGCTGGCTTTGTTCAGCTTCTTCAGCTGGCTTGGTCCTCTGCAAGCTGCGACAGTACTTGGTTTAAAAGTGTAAAGCAGATTGCAAGTATCCATGAAATTTAGTATACCCTAATTGTCCCTTTACTTTGTTTTTTTTTTTCATCTAAAAGAATATCTAGGCAGAAAATCAGACTCTTTTTTTCTAGCCATATGCTATTTGCTTGAGTAAGAGATATTGGGTGGATCGGGAAAGAGGAGAAAAAAGAGTTAACATCTGTTCAAAGACACTCCTGGTTGTGAGGTTCAGAGCAAAGTACTCTGGGCTACAGAGGTTCTTCTGAAATAACTGATGGTGCTGGAGTGATGCAATTTAAAAATATTTGAGGGTTTCCTTTTTTGTGTGTGTTTTGAACACTCATGCTGTACTTTTTCGCAGCAATAATAGCATTGAATTTAAACTTTTTCAGTTTTCACTGTGTGCCAGCCATGGTTACAGGTGGTTTACCTCTCCTCTTACAACAATCTTTTATCCCTACTTTAAAGTTAATAAAGATGTCTCAGAAGAATCAAGTGATGTGTTCAAGAAGACTGAGTAGGTGACTGTTATGGGCTGAATTATGTCTTCTCCCTAACCCACAGTATCTCAGAATGTAACCATATCTTGATATAGGGTCTTCAAAGAGGTAATTAAATTAAAACAAAGTCATTAGAGTGAAGCCTAATACATCTGACTGGTGTCCTTATATGAAAAAGGAAATTTGGAGGGAACAGGATATGAAGACACAAGGAAAAGATGGCCATGTACAAACCAGGTACAAAAAGGTGGCCTGGAGCAGAACCTTCCCCCATGACTCTCCAAAAAAATTCACCCTGCTGACACCTTGATATCAGACTTCTCACCTCCAGAACATGAGAAAATATATTTATGTCAACCCACTCAGTCCATGGTACATTATTATAGCAACTCTAGAAATACACAGTGACAGAAGGCATACAAAGCCAGGCCTGCCTTTGCTCATTCAACCACTCCACAACCTCGATCCTTGAAACTATAAACTATTAGAAGCTAGTACTATGGATGAGCATAAAGTATTATGTGTCTTTATTTTCACTTTTCATATAATTACTTTTTGCACTTCAACAGCCAAAAAGAGTCCTGCTTTGGTGGAATTACCTTCCTCTAGTACCTCACAGTAAATATATCTTTTTTAAGTGCTATTTTTTTTTTATCTGTATCTCTCTCTGGCCATGCCATAGAATCTTCCTTTCAATGCCTGAACTTCTGCACCCTTCAGGTCCAATTCAGTCTAAAGTTGTTTTCTTTTATCTACCTAAGATCATAAACACTCTCCACTTTTCCTCTCTTATCTGATTTGCCTTTCACGGTTACATTTTCGATAATTTTCCCTTTTCATGAGAATTCTGAATACCCACACATTTTTTCATCTTAAAAAAGTAGATAAGCATGCTCTACTGAACTTTTCCCCCAATAAACAACTAGATCATTCAGATTGCTCAGATTATCCAAGCCCCATTATTAGCTAATGATATCATAAACTGCTCAGAAAAGGATTAATCCAGTTTTTTTGCTAATTAGGAAACTTGCCTTTTCTTCCCTTTTGGATAATAAGCTCCTTATTGATTTCCACTCTGAAGTATTAAAAGCAAACAAACAAACAAAAAAACCAACCCTTCCTTCATCTTTACCTCTGTGAATGAAATAACAACCACATATTTTGGGATCCCACTTCCTTCTACTTGTCCCCTCTTCCATTCAGTTTTGTGTGTTTTTTTTAAAGTATATGTTCATGCCTTTTCAGCATTTTGAGACCAGCAGCGGGATTTATAGATCGTATTCTTATTGCAACATCGGGATGAAAATACCACAAACATTTCATGGGCCTCCACAGCCCACCTGAGGTTTCCTATGACTCAGAACATCGAGACAGACTCAGTGAATCAGACTCAGTCAGGACGACCGCAGGATTAACCTCACACCTCCAGGACCAAGTATAAAAAGCTGTATATAGATGCTGTGTTTATATAATCAAGCAGGCCTTTCTGGAGGCTTCTGGATGAGTTGGGCCCTGGGGGTCCCTTTGGAGACAGAGTCTGCATCCCACATCCATGTGAGTTAAGAATGCTCCATTCTCTGAGAAGGAGGCTAAAAACCCTCCACGTGGGTGTCCTCAGTGCAAAATCAAGCTTCTTAGTTGGAAGAAGCAGGAAGTGGACTCTGGGTGCTGTACACAGAAAATAAATTGATTGAAAAGATATTGGATAGCTTTCAGAATTACCATGAGGGCCAGAGAACAGAGCTCAGAAAACAAGAGCCAGCAGCCAGCAAGCCAGGTCACACCTTGGCAAAGATCCAGTCTGGAAGGGACAGCACTTTCACTTCCACTAAAAACTGAACATGGCGGTGGCCTCCTAAGATTGAATGCTGCTCAGTTGCAAATTCTCTCTTCGATGGCTGTAGCTGCTTTGCATCACTACCGCCAACCTCACATACAGACCACCAAGTACAATTGGCCGCCTTTGAGTTGGGTGCTTGCTTCCCAAACCAAACTATGAAATTGTTCCTAAGGTGGGGTAATGCAATTACTTCTCATTTCTAAAAATGTACTCTTCCCAAAGAGAGAAAACTTAAAGTCTCATTATTCCCTACATCCAGCTCTAGCAGAGGAACTCTGGATGATGCCATTCCTCTGGTTCTGTCATGGCCCCGTGTCCAAATCCTTCTTTGGACAATTAAGTCAGTAGTATAAATTTTAAAACTGGCGTAAGTAAATATATGCAACTCACTGCACAGAAGGAAGTATGGGTAGACACTATAAGTTTACATACTAATTTTTACAACTAAAGGCAATACTTGGTATCTATGACTTCTTTCTGCTGGTTCTCATTCCCAGTTATTATGAACTCTGCTGATCAGTGCTCTTTAGCTGGTGAGATAGCTGGACCTCCATCCATGAGGGTTCTGATACCATGGGGAATAGCCGGAGTGCTTGCCTCCCTTATGTAATAGCAGCCCTATTGCTCCTTGACAGTGTAAGCTTTCCAAGCCAATACTGTATTCCACTTTGGCTTGTCCACCCAATAGTCACAGATGCCCCAAGGAGTGAGATGGCAATCTCAGTTTATAATTCAAGGAAAGCACCTGCGCATGGATGCCTTCATTTCTACATGGCTAAAACATCGAAACCAGCAGCTCTCAGAGTCGCAGGGAAAGGAAGCCCACTCTTCCAGTTGATTCATTAGGAAAAATGGCAATGGGCACATCCCCCTCTCCTCACTTGATTCTTAAGCCCATATGTAGGCCATGAAAAATGCCTTGGATGCAGTATTGGTCACTCACACATACACACCTTAGAAGACAGCACTCGAATCTCATAATATGTGGTCTCTCAGCTGGTATGATCACCGTTTTAATAAACCATGCCACCATTCTACAAAGGGTACATTCTCTAGTTGAGAAAGAAAGTGCATGATCAGATTAGCGATTCCTTTGAGCTCATTGCTCTACTTCTCTTGCTGTAAGTCTTCCTGATACACACCATGAAACATCCCCAGGGTGCAGAGATAGTCGGGACATCCATGGATGGTGATGCTGGGAGAAGTATGGCAAGAGAAAAGGCAAATCTAAATCCTCAATGAGTTTCTGTTTTACTCCGTGACAGAAAGGGTTCAGTTAGTAAATTATATGGCACATAAAATCCACAGTGAAAGACTAAAAGCATCTTTTGGGCAAAACATTCTGAAGTATGTGTATGGAACAAGCCTCAAAATAAAAATTGTACACCTTCAGATAGAAAGTGAGCTAGGTCCTGGAGTTTTGTGCACACGGAATGTGCTTAAAATATGTTGTTTCTCCCAGACAGTGGGATTTAGAAACATGGAACTGATTTGTTGACTTATATAGTCAACAAACACTTATGGATAACAAGCCACATATGAAATAAAGCACTGTGTATAAAGTAATCATTGCAGGTATAAGGAAGAGTTCAGAAAAGGGATTTGAGCTAGAAATAAAAATGTCTGTGGGCAATCCTCAGATGGTAACTGAGTTGGTGAGTGTGACTGAGACAGCCTTGGGAGCAGAGCCAGGTGAGAAAAAAGAGAAGTTTCAGTCCCAAATCTTGCATAAATCTAACTGTCAATGAGATGACTAGACTTCTCCTAACTTCCACATCCCCAAGGAACATCTAAATTAAGTATAGCAAATGAAACCTCACTTGTAAACATAGACACTATAATACATTATGGAAAAAATGACACAAGTAGGGCTAAGTAATGACCAATGTAGAAATGCAGAAAAATGAGGGTTAAAATAATCCTGGGTGTCTCCAGTACTGTGTCCAAGAAGAGACCAGTGGTTTTGATTTATTTAGAGAAAATGTTTGTCTAAAGAGAAACAGTTAAATCGTTTTGAAATATTTAATAGAATTGATATGTAACCACATCTTCTCCAATCCTGTAGGCAAAATGGTGACAATGCACAGATGAGTTTGAAGAGAAGGCAGGATGGACTCATTCTCTGAGCATGGAGGAAGAAAAGGAAGGATAAGCGTGCATGTAGAAAAATGCATAGCTCCATAGCAGGAAAGAAACGGAGGTCATCGATGATGTTTCATGGTTGGTAGCAAGTCCCGGGGATGAAAGGGCATGGGGAAGTGTTATCATGTCATAGCTCAGGGAAATGGGACTTAGATAAAGAAGGGGATATACAAATGTCAATGAAGTTCCTGTTAAGCTAAGTGACAAGAATTTTTAAGTAGCACCTCAAACTTATGGTAGTTGACATCCACACAATCAGCTATTTAATTTCTTTAAGTGAGCTGTAGGTTTCCAGTAGATAAAAGCTTTGGCTAGCTGACATTTTCACTTTAAAGCTGGTTATTTTCTCCCCAAACTAAAGCAATTAATGTGCTCCTTTATGGCTTTTCTCTAAATAAATTATAGAAAGCCAGAAAGAGGCTGGGAATGGAGAGGGGGAGCCTGTCATATGGGCTAAGATTACTCTTAATTATATTGACCCTCTTTGGTCCTCACTTCCCACTACACCATAGAATTTACTCCAACAAGCTTCTGGCCCCTCAAGCCCCACTTCCCAGCTCTGGACAATGGCCTGCCACAGGTTTTAAATCTGGAGTCACTCTTAACCATGGAGACCTGAGGCCAGTCTACATCTATAAGCAACCACCCAATTATATCATACGCTAGAAGGGGGCATCTTCCTATTTTCAAAGAGGGTTAACCAAAGCTGATAGTTAGATTTTGTTAGTGCTCTTGGCTCCCAAATGAAATCTACACAAAGATAAATTAATGATCTGAGTGGGATGGATAGATAAGTAAAAGATGCAGTCCTACATTGCATGTTTTGGTTTGTTTGTTTGTTTGTTTGTTTATTAGGCAACATGAACTTCCTACTATGTACCTAAATGCTGTTCTAGATCTTCCTGGGACTTGATTTCCTTTTTCTAAAGAGATGTTACTAGTTTCTGAGGATGGGGATTTTGTTCAGACTGTCAGTGCTACCCGTTTTGTAAAGTAAACATTAGGCAAAGCGCTCATTGATAAACTCATTTTCTAAATTATTAGAGGGTTATTTTGAGAATGTTAATAAAAATTCCATTTTCCAGATATGCATTTCTCCAAGAAGCATTAGAGAAAATTATTGAATTTTATCAGCACTGTATTTTCCTACATGTTTTTCTATCTAGTCTCTCCATTAGTGAAATCAACTTGAAAGCCACTAAAATATGTCAATGAGATAGACTTTTAATATTGGCTAATGAAACTAATTTCTTGACTCATCTATCTGCTTTTTTCCAAGGCCATCCAACCAAACAGGCTTTTAGAGAAATTAATGTGTTGCCTTCCTTTTAGTAAATCAACTCTGAGAAATTAGCCAAAAGTACTGTAGAGAAAAGTCCAGCTCTAGCTACCTTTTCAATCTTATTGGGCAACCCAATGCATCCACTGTTTAGAGCTCATCAGAAAAAAAAAAAAAAAAGAGCAGTCCAATTAAGATCAATATGAACTCATTGGGCAAGAGCATTTTTTTTAAAAAAAAAAATCTTTATTGTTGAAAGTATTACATATGTCCCCTTTTATCTCCTTTGACCTTCTCTAGCCCACCCCAGCCCCCATCCCAGGCCTTCCACCCTATTATCCAGGTACATGGGTTATGCATATATGCATACAAGGTCTTTGGTTGATCTCTTCCCACCCACCCTCTCCCATCTTACCTCTCTCTTTAGCACTGATTTGCTCTCAGTAAAGGCTTATCTTCTTTGTTTTCTTCCTTTTTTTGAATTTGTAAGTACTTACATCCTATCTGTGTATCACTTTTAAAAAACTGGCTGCAGCTACCATATTTCTTTTGAATTTTATAAAGAAAGAAGAGTCAGTCTCTACTTGCTGCAGTAATCTCTCTTCATAAATATTATTCTTAATTACTTAAACATAAATTGCTATATGTTTATTGTCTAATCTTATTGCCATTTAGAAGAGTGTATATTTACTTAATAATAGAAATTAAGTATATATAAAGTATTTAATTACTTATAGAATCTCTATATTCTGTCTCCCACACATCTTTTCATATCTTTTCAACGTGTCTCTTTTTCACTCCCCACCTCCCTGTCTCCACCGCTATGGTCATCATTCTCCCTGACTCACGCTTCTTTCTGCTCTTTCCTGAAATCTGGGTTATTAAAACTGCCTTTGCAGGGACACTGTTGGTGCCCTACCCAGATCCCCTGGAATCCTCTTTTCCCATTTTGTGTGTCCCTCCCCCAGCTTCTGCCTGCTTTGCTTGTCACAGCCTGCACTTGTGAGCTATCTTAAGAGAACTGCCATCGCCCTTGGCCTACTGAAGCTGCGTCACCCACAGGTGAAGAGAGCTGGCACTGCCTGCGAGTTTACACCTGGGGAGGAATCCATGCCCAGTGCCTGACTGGCAGGGGCAGGAAGGCCCAGCTGCCTTGCTCTGAGGCTGGTGAAATGCTGAAGCACAATTTACTCTCCAGGGCTCCCATGGGGATCAGGCTGTGGTTGGGATGCCACCTGTCACCTGCGTGTGGCCTCCTCACCCTCCCTGTCTCGCTTCCCCTACTTCCTTACAGGTTTCTCCAGCAGCATTTCCTCCATCAGTCATTTCAAAATCCTCATCTTCAATCCAGCTCCTGGATGGCCAGCCCTAGGAGAGTCAAAAGAGGTTTCCGGGTTTCTAAACTTCACGTTCCCTTCTTCATCCTCTAACGAGAGTAGCCCTTCAGAACTGCACGTCTGCTGGTGACATGGCTCTGCTTCAGACCTTGCAGGGAGGTTCCACTGATCACAGGGATGTCCTGACACCTTGATATGGTACACAAGTTCCTTCATGACCTTGCTCAAATAACCCTTCACGGCCCTGTCTTCCTTCACCTCAGTCCCTTTGGTCTTTCTCAGTTCCTTGAATACACTTTCTCCAGGCTCTCTCTTGCCTTCAATGAGGCTTTCCCTCTGCCTGAACCAGTCTTATCTTGGCTGGCCTCTTTAACTGGACACTCCTCCTCTTCCTGCTGTAGGCCATCACCCTTCCTGGGAAACTTGACCCTGCCCTCCTCAGACCAGGTCATGTGCTCCCATGACCTTAGAGATGAACATGCCTTATGTTTGTTCCCGTTCCACTGTCTGCCTCTCTTGCTAGATTGTTAGCTCTGTGTGGGAATGGGTAATGCCTCTCACAGTGTGTGGCACAGTTGGTGCTTTGTAAGAATTCGTTGATTGAGTAACTGGAGTGACAGATTAAAAGGTTGGGTAGCTTAGCATTTGCATGGAGAGCCAATCACTATAGGTGTTCAAAACGGAACAAGAAAAGAAAAGATCTCATTTGCCAGAATCCTCTCCGGGAGAACATGGTGTGTGATTTGAAGAAACATGGATAAGTGACCCTTGTAAGTGCTGAGACAACTTTGAGTGTCAGAATCATTTAACAATGGATGAGACCAAAACTGCCTTCTTGAGAAAGTGGGTTTGGTGGATGACAGGGCCTTTATATTCCAGATGAGAGAGTGCAAGTTTGTGGTCAGAGCTGAAAGGCTTGGGTAAATGGAAGATATAAAGAGGGCAGCCACTAGGAGGCCTTTTCCTCCACTTTTTCTTTCTTTCTTCCATTCTTTCTCTCTTTTCTTTTACAGCTTTTAAAAAATGTTGGAGAAATAGAGTATTACTTTGATAATTAGGTCTCGAAATTATTAGCCTGTCCGGAGGTCCCATGTATTTTCTTTTAGGCCTGAATAAATGTGTATTGTTTTTTTTTTTCCCCTCTAAAATAAAACAGAAGAGACTTTTCTGTAGCAAACTAGTTCCCATTGCAATTTAGGTCCTCAGTATTCACTTCTACTGTTGATGTGAATATCAAAATGGTGCCATTGATGACAAAAAAAATTAGCAGAGGAAATGTTGGGGACAAACCAATAGTAATTCTAAAGGAGGGAACCATCACCGGTTCACTCTCACATCTGGCTGGGAGAGAAGGCTGTGATGGCAACTTCTCGGAACTAGTTTTATAAGCTGATCAACCGTTTCCCTCCTAATTATTTTATTTCATTTCTGAGAACCTTGCCATTAAGTGAAAAGTTAAGTTTTAATAGGAAGAAAGTATGACATATTCCATCACAACCCAAGATGTCCGAGTAATTTTACAGATAATATAAAAAATTAAATATTGATAATAATTCAATATAGGGAAAAAATTAAATAATTTATTTTGTATAAAAGAGTGATGTGATGAAGATTTACTGTATTCTTTCCTTTTTGGCAATAATTTCTTCATTTATTTTTCAACTTTTTGCTTGCTGATAAACTCAAATTTACTTAAAAATAACGAACAGTCACCTTTATAGACAAATACAGGCTGAATATGAGAGAGCTTTGAAGCATGGGGAGAGAGCACTAACGGACAAGAACCCAAAGAGGCACAGAAGATGCTCTCCCTTCATTCCTGCCTGGAATGTAAATACCACTCCCAGGGCATGGGGTGCATGTCACGATAGTACATAATTCAGACTGTCTCATTTCATGGTTTCACTCAAAGTTGTTGACTCAAGAAAGTTGATTATTTGGTTTTAATATTAAAGCCCATTAGTCCGAGGAAGTTAATGACCTTGACTTCTGTTAAGAATAATATCCCAGCCCTGACCAGTTTGGCTCAGTGGATAGAGCATCAGCCTGCAGACTGAAAGGTCCCAGGTTTGATTCTGGTCAAGGGCATGTACCTTGGTTGCGGGCACATCCCCAGTAGGAGGTGTGCAGGAGGCAGCTGATCGATGTTTCTCTCTCATCCATGTTTCTAACTCTTTATCCCTCTCCTTTCCTCTCTGTAAAAAATCAATAAAATATATTTTTTTAAAAAAGAATAATATCCCAGAATGTCAGCCCAGTGTTAGTGGATAATTCTGCACTGATTCCTTATATTCCTTGGAGACCTGAACTTTCTAAGCAAAGGTCATGTTTATACAGCAGACAGCCATGGAAGCTAGAGATAATGTTTTCCTCTGGAGAGATCTGGAGACATCCAGAATGGTAAAGAAATATTGCTCTACTTCCCTCCCTGGAGAAACTTTAGACAGTCCAAAGTGATCTTTCTCTCCAAAGGGGGTGACAGGCAGGCGTGCCAGCAATGCCAAAAAAGACCCACATCTCCTAATTTGGGGGATCCTTTCCCGTGGCAGCACCACTCATATGCAGATAAACATCTGGCACTTAGCACCCCATTGTTTGGGAGCAGACATGGGGAAACTGACACAGATGCAGTCCTGACCGCTGCTTTACTGAGAATCATAAACCATCTGTCTCTGACCAAAATCTGGTGTCTTCTGCAGAATATGTGTACAAAACTGGCAAGCTAACCTGTTGTTTGCAATTCGGGTAAAATCTCAGATGTTTGACAGTTTCAGACTTAGCCCAGTGTTCAACATCTGAAGAAAGTGAATATCTAGGAAGGCTATGGCATAGGAGGACGCTGAACTTGCCTCCTCCCGTGAGCACACGCAAATGTACAGGTATATGGAAAGCAATCACACCTGCAGTGCAACTGAGGGCTGAAGAAACAGTGTCTGAACAACGAAAGAGAGAAGGAGACTGAATAGAAAAGGCTGGGAGCTGTGGAACCTCCAGGAGCACCGCTGTTGTTTATGTCAGCGATTTTCAACCGGTGTGCCCCAAGGATTTTTAAAACCTGCACTACCTGACTCTTTAGTCAGGGGCACTGACCTCTTTTCCCTTCCATTGTCTAGTAAAAAATGACAACAACCAACACAACAATAGCTGTCAGGTGTGAACAAGTCAATATGATACCCATTTTTTGGTCAGATGGGCAAAAAATATCTATTTTTGCTGTGCTGCAGAGTATTCGTGGTTACTTTATGTGTGCCAGGAGATGAAATAGGTGAAAATCGCTGGCTTATGCCCCACTCCACGTTGATCGGGCAGGCAAGGGCTCTGTTCTGTGCTTTGGCCTACCTGCAAGCTCATCCCAGTTTCCCATCACAGTTTGTTCCCAGCTACACTGCCTGGAGCCTTTTGACTCTGAACAAAGAGAGCAGGCAGGAACAGCAGGGTGTCGCCACACACATCTGGGCTCCCTGCCAGGAGCCACTCCAGCCCCGCAGGCCAGTGTCCCAAGCACCATATGTGCCTGCCCTGCACCAACCTGCTTCCCCAAACCACCCCACATAAAGCCCACACAGAGGTAGCTTTTACATAAGACCACTTTCTGAACAAAAAGCGAGACAGAGCTGTATAGAGAAGGCCGGGGAGTAGGAGGAGCCCTCCAGCGACTGCAGGAATTTTCCAGATCAGAGAACTTGGTGAGTGCGATGGTTTCCACTGCCCTCCACTTCCACAGTGGGCGGGGCATTCCCCAGGTGCTCTGGACGACCTGCAGGATTGCTGCAGGGCATTCCCAGACACATCGCCCAAGCCCAGTTCTGATCCAAAGAAGGGTACAAGCCAGGATCATCAGGGTCTTACTTCCTACACCTGTCTTCCTACCTACAGTTGATCCAACTCCATAGGCCAGTGCTCCAGACAGGCACCCATCCAGCTCCTGACAGCCTGGCAAAACCACCGGGCACACACAGCCTAGACAGGGGCTGCTTCTATATAGGGCTACTTTTTCAGGACTGGGAGAGATAGCTATTTTGCCTAATTCATAGAAACAAATATAGGAAGTCAAAATGAAAACGAGAGAGAGAGGGAGAGAGAGAAATGCCTCTCAAATACAAGAACAAGTAAAATCTCCAGGGGGTGTGGTGGGCAATCCTGAAGAAAGGGAGATAAGTAATTTGCCTAATAAAGAATTCAAAGAAACAGACATAAAGGTGCTCACCAACTTGAAAATAGAATAGGGGAACTTAGAGAGAACTTTGTAATTCCATAGAAAACTTCATTTCTTTAATACGACATTTCCTTCTTTCTTTCCTGTTGACTCAAACTGGCCTCACCCAGCACCCTGACTCACCTGAATCCTTCTCCCTTGTATGTCCATTTCCTTCATCATTAAGCCTTCAAGTCAATGCGGTCTGGTCAACATCAAACAGTCTTAGGAACAAAGCCTCATGTGTATTGACCCCAGAGACAGTGTTTCAGTTGAATTAGAGGGAACATCCAGGTCTCAGTGGTGTTTCAGCTCCAGGACCAGAAAAGAATTCAAACCAGATGAAGTGATGTCATGGCTGACATAAGGACCAAACACACTCATCAACTACCCTACCCCAGGACTGACCAATCAGTAGAGACCAGGACCCTAACTCCCCAAGTCACCATGATTAATGATTTTTCCTCTACATAGCCCATCCCCTGGAAGCCTATTTAAATGGGCAGAGGACCTGCAAAGATATTTCTCCAATGGAGACATGCATATATCTAATAAACATATGAAAATATGCTCATTACTAATCATTAGGGAAATGCAAATTAAAACCATAATGACTTATCACCTCACAGCTGTCAGAATGGCTGTCATTAATAAAGCAACAAATAACAAATGCTGCTGAGGATGTGGAGAAAAGGGAACCTTCATTCACAGTTGGTGGGATTGTAAATTAATAAAGCAACTAGAGAGATTCTTTTTTAAAAAATTTTAAATAGAGCCGTCACAAAATCCATCAATTTCACTTCTAGGTATTTATCTAAAGATAACAAAAGCACTAATTCAAAAGTATATATGCACCCCTATGATCACTACAGCATTATTAGAAATAGCCAAGATAGGAAAGCAACCTAGATGTCCAGCAAATAGATGGATGAAAACATGATATATGGAATATTACTCAGCAATGAAAAAAAAAAGAACGAAATCTTGCCAATTTGAACTACATGGATGGACCTACAGGGTATTATGCTAAATAAAATAAGTCAGACAAGGACAAATACCATATGATTTCACGTATAGGTTGAATATAAAAAAAAAAGAAAGAAATGAAACAAAACAGAAACAGGTCCATAGATACAGAGAACAAACTGATGGTTCCCAAATGGGAGGACAGGTTGAGCGATGAAAATAACTTTCTTTTAATTTAAAAAAAGGAATTAGGGATCATTCTGACGCATCCTCCCAGAAACACAGCACTGCCAACTACCATTTTATGTCATGCACTGCGGTGAAATATAGTCTTAATTTTGAAACAGTGTCTGGCACCATGAGAAAAAATATAACATCAAAAATAACCAACAGTTTAGTCAAGGTGTTTTTTTTTATATATATATGGAAACGGACCAATTTAGCCTTAACTTACTTTTATTTAGACTTAGTTTAGGATTTTTTAGATGATACAGGCTAATGCTATGATGATTCATCTTTTCTAACAATAGCTTGATAAAATAGCCCTTTACCTATTTTTGTTTGGAAGAACCAACTCTGTATGTCAAACTTTAAGAATCTGGCAAGTATTTACCCTAAGCTATTTCAACAAGAAAATCATGCTTTGATTCAAATGATATTATTCTGAATCCCCTAAAATATCTGTGCTCTTTGCGGATGACGGTGTGTATTGCTCACAGCCACTGTGCCACTTTTATGTGGAGGGAGTGGGCGAAGATCTCTTGATGGCTAGAAAGGGAAGCACCTCCCATCTCCAGGGGATGAAACCAGCTATGATCATTCCTATTTGTCAATGATGGGCCCAAAGATGGGCAAGCAGTCTGTTCTGGCTAAAGAGGTGTAAGGAAAAATTTGCTGGGAAGAGGCATACTATTCAAAATAAAAAGACTAAGCCTTTTCAGGAGGAGGCATTTTGCCTTTTATATTATTTTTTTGGAATGTACACATGATGCTTTGGTTTGTTATAACCATTTAGGGACAAGCATGAGAGTAAAATCCAACACATTCAAGATGACAAAGCAGAACGCTAGGAACAGCTGATTCTTGGGATCATTGTTAGTGGTTGAACCAATGCCAGCAACCCTTGCCTACTAGCTTCTTACTGTATAAATAAAATAAACTTTTGTTTAAAATAAGAATTAGATTTTTTTGTTCTTAGCAGCTGAACATATTCATAATTATTTTGCAAAAAGAGTTCATGGAGGAGATATGTTGGTAAGAAAATAACCCAATTGTTAATTGATTGCCTTAGCATTTTAATTTTGAAGTGTTTCTATCAACATACAATTATTTGCAATATTGATGATTTTTTAAATCAAAGTCTGATACAAAGACAGTGCTTTCACTGTCCTGTTGTTACAGGATTATCATGAATGACTATAACATTTGCCTTTTCAATCATAAGAGTACATTTTATTAACAAGATTATTTTCCACTTTTTCTTCAGACTCAAGAATATCATTCCTTCTTTAGATATTCTCCCTCTTTGGTAATATTTAAAATGGACATATGTAGATGAACCTGGTCTTTTGAAATAATTAATAAGTTCTAAAAAATTATTTATAGTTTTTTCTTAACTAGTAGTTTTACCAAGTCTAGTGAGGGTAAATACATGACTAATCCTCCTGTATATTTTCTCCCTCTGACCAAGATATGGCTTTAAATTCCTTCTGAAAAAAATCTACACTAATAAAAGAGTTATATGCTAACTTGTGTCACTCTGCTACACCCTAAGCCATGCCCACCAGCCAATTAGAGCAACTATATGCAAATTAACCCAGCCACAGAGCTGGAGCAAGCAGGAATATTGGTTGCCCCAAGCTTCCCAC
>PVJC01018492.1:0-31283 GCA_004026665.1 Murina feae | reverse complement strand
GGCCACACACACACACACACACACACACACACACACACACACACACAGAAGGCGCCTGGCAGACTGGGGCCATCATAGGACATCCACTGAGGGGTCCCAGACTGTGAGAGGGCACAGGCCGGGCTGAGGGACTCCCTCCACCCCAAGTGCACAAATTTTTGTGCACCGGGCCCCTAGTTTTGTCATAAATATAGTGAAAATATTTTAGTCTTTAGACATTCAGACCCTTGAATGATTTTAATTACTTCAAGGATAAATAAAAGTGGGTGAGATGTTTTCTTTTCATTAAAAAAATTTTTAGTTTTTTAGTACTATAAGGAGCTTTACTTGATTTATGTGATTCTTATATTTCATCTCAAAACAATAAGTCTGATATATTCACTTACATAATTCACATATTGGTAGGTATTTGAGTCAGTATCATAGTACAATAACTCTATATTATTGATGATATTAGATTTGACTTTGTGCATTTTAGCATCATTTGAGTGCTTATATGGAACATTTTGAATCAGCTAATGAAATATTTAAGATGGGTAAGAAGTTTTTAGCATGCAACAAATATTTTTGCAAAATGTTAATTTCTGTCAAATAAGTGAATCTATGCACAGATGCCTCCTGACAGAAGCTTTGATTTTGAAGTGTTTTGCATGCCAAATAACTTGTTTACCCCTTTAATGTTTGCCAAGTTTACTGTTAATTTACAAATAATTTCCATTTTGCTGTTTATTTCCATTTTGCTTTTGATGGATATGTCTTCCAGACTTTTATCTTGCATCTAGACAAGCTAATTAATATTTTCCCTTCAGGCAAACATTTTTTCTTAGATCTAAATGTGGGTTAGATTCTTTTTCATTTCCATGTGCTTTGTTCTGTCAATCATCTATGTTCTGTGTGGCTAAAAATGTAGCTCAGTGGATAGTAATTTCCAACTTTTACAGATTATATGCACACACACACATATATGCCCAAATGCACACACTGAACTTATCTAACAGTCTATACATATAGACATATAGCGTGCATTCAATTGGAAAAAAGTACCTTTGTGATAGCATGCAAATCTGAGAAACCAACTTTCAAAGTAGGAAAGAACATACTTGAAATAACCTTGTGGTTTTTTATTATGACCCTAGTGTGCTTGGCTATTGATGTACAAAAACTCAAGGTTCCCCACTGTCCAGATTATATAGTGTTTCTCCAAGTCCAGATTATATAGTGTTTCAAGTCCAGATTATATAGTGTTTCTTCACCCCTGTGTCTATTTTTTAAACTTTCTTAAAGGTAAATATGAAAATGCAATTAGATGTAAGCACAGACAATGTACAAATGCTATATAATAAAAGCCTAATATGCTGAATGTCTGGTTGTCTGGTGGTCCATTCAACTGATCAAAGTACAATATGCTAATGATATGCTAAGGCCATTCAACTGCTTGTTATTATGTGCACTGACCACCAAGGGGCAGATAGTTGACTGGTTGACCAGTTGCTATAATGTGTACTGACCACCTAGGGGAAGATACTCTGACAAGTAGGTTAGCTTGCTGCTGGGGTCCGGCTGATCAGGAATGAGAGAGATGGGCTGGATACACTCTGGAGCCCTCTTGTGGTCCCTCCCCATCTGCCCAACCTCCCACATCCCTTCCTGGCCCTAATCGTGAACCAGTGGGGTTTCTCAGCTTGTCCTGACCCCTTGGGGGATATTGGAGAGCCAATTTTGGCCCAATCCCACAGGCCAGGCCAAGGGACCCCACTGGTACACAAATCCATGCACCAGGCCTCTAGTATATTATATGACCACACATATGTGGAATGTAATAAACAAAATAAACTGGTGAACAAATATAACAGGAGGCATGGGTGCATGGAATAGACTGATAATTATCAAAAAGGAGCATGGAGGAGGGGATTGGATGAAAAAAGATGAAGATGTTAGCCAAAGAACATATATGCATAGTCTATAGTCATTGCCAACAGTGTGGTGATGACCAGATAGAGGTAGTGTGGGGATTTTTTCTTAAACATCCCCCATGACAACATTATCATCCTCCAATTAATTACTCCCTTTCTCATGTTTTGTCTAAATTCTCTGAAATGTTTAAAGTTTAGATAAAATGACAATATGTTCATGTTATCTTTTTATACCATACTAGAGGCTTGGTGCACAAATTCATGCACCAGTAGGGTCCCTTGTCCTAACCTGTGGGGTTGAGCTAAAAACTGGCTCTCCAACATCCCCCAAGAGGTCCTGGATTGTGAGAGGGTGTAGGCTAGGCCAAGTAACCCCACTAGTGCCCGATTGGGGCTGGGGAGGACCACAGGAGGTTGGCCAGCCAGGGAACGACAACAGGAGGGCTTCATGTGTGGAGAGCAGCTACAGCATTTGCACAGGTTCAAGCCTTGGACTGATAAGAAGGCACAGTCGTCTTGTGACAAATCCACATACAAGTCCCAGCTTGGAGGGCAAAACCTACCCAGCACAATTATAGCCAAAGGCTATGGTTGTAAGCTTGACCTTATGGTCTGACCCTGTGGTCCTAGGTGGCTGAGGGATGTGGGCTGTGGGAGACATAGAAAGTGCTGTCAAAACAAAGTTTGATAGACTTCAGAGAAGTGTAACAACAGGAATGAAGTAGATTTGAAACTCGCAAGAACATTGTAAACATCTTGACCATTCCCTTGTTTTGCTTTGTGTGATCTGACTATAAAATAAATACTAGGCTTACAGGCTGTGTCACTGTTTCCTCATCCAGGTGCAGTAATTCACCTGGCTCCAGCTATATTCTCTTGTCTGTTTTCTTTAATCCTTCACCACCCGCCTGACATTCATTACTGGCTGTGCTGGACACAATTCAGGCATGTCTGGCCCATATTGCTCAATTCTGATCAGCCGGACCCCAGCAGCAAGCTAACCTACTGGTTGGAGCATCTTCCCCCTGGTGGTCAGTGTACTTCATAACGACTGGTCAACTGATCAACTGTTTGCCCTCTTGTGGTCAGTGTACATCATAGAGAGAAGTTGAGCAGCCTTAGCATATCATTAGCATACTACATTTTGATTGGTTGAACAGCTGACCAGATGACTGGATGACAAGACACTTAGCACATTAGGTTTTTATTATATAGGGTAAGAGACATCACTAGAAAACATTTAGCCAAGTTCCAGATGATAAAATATTACTTTCTTTTTTAACACATTTTCTATGTGGAAAACTCTACTGGCTCCAAAACAGCTGTTATTTATTTATTTATTTATTTATTTATTTATTTATTTATTGCTGTGACATTGGTTAATAAGATTATATAGGTTTCATGTGTACATTTCTATGATACATGATCTGTATATATTATTGCATGCCCACCACCCAAAGTAAAATCATTTTCTACCAATATATATATTTGCCCCATTCCCTTTTCTCTAGTAACCAGCATATTGTTGTCTGTGTCAATGAGTTTTTGTTTCAAATAAGCTGTTATTTTAATCTAAAGAGCAAATTTATCCTCCTGTTGGGTTTGGCCCACACAGGATTCGATAATGGGAAACCTTTAGTCTCTCCAGTTCTGATTTCACTATAATTTCCTCTGCACTACTAGGTATATCCTTCACTAAATACTTGATTGCACAATAAGTCTTACTTGGAAGCATTACACCGACACCATCTCTTGAAATATGAAGCAGAATACCAGCTTTGCTTGCTCAATGGTGCCATCCTCTAGAAACTACATAGTCTGTCTTCTAAAGACAGCAATCCTCCTCCCTTGGGTAAAGGCTTCCCTCTATGCTTGACCCTCTCTCTTCTTTTAGTAGATGACAAGAATCTCTGAATAGAGAAGGAGATAACAACAACAAAATAGGTAGATCTTTCTTGCACATCCTCCAAGAGTTAGACTACAAATAAAACTAAAGTGGGGAATATACACTCATAATTATCAACTAAGGTCCAGCTGAGGAGGAGACATATCAAGGAAGGACAGAAAACACCTGGAGAGCAATAGGAAGAGCGAGGTCATGAGAAGGGGCTGACCCAGCATCCAGAGGCAGCAGGCCAAAGGTGAGGAGGGAACTCTGGGCTACAGGAGGGTCTTTTCCCTCAAACATTTGAAGCCTGGAACACAGGATGGGCAGAACACATAGCAGAAATCAGTAGCCCACATAACATCTAGCTTGAAAGGCAGCAGGGCAGTTGGCCACTGCTGAGTCTGGAGCCCACATACTAGAGCCATTCAGAGAGAAAGCCTCAGTTGCTGTTTTTGGTGTTTTTTAACCCAGAGCATAAGAGTTTTCATTTGCAGCTACTCTTTGGTGCAGGGAGGGCAGTGTGGACTAGAGATGCCTAAGTAGAGGCTGTGGTGGGAAGCATTGTGGGGAGAAATGGAAAAGCAGTAGCCAGGAAGTCTGTATTTGCTATTACAACCCTATACCAAAACAACCATTTTCCCTGAAAGGAGTTAGCCACTCCCAGAAACCACCATAGTTCAGGGGAAAAGGAAAAAAAAAAAACAACCTTAGGTGATACAGCCCTCCCTACTATCAGGAGCACTGCCTGACATGCCCTGCATTTTGACCTTTTCGGAGGAGACAATAGAAGCCAAGCCTATGGATTTTAACGCTCTCAGGGAGCTTCAGTGACTGGATTGAAGTAGGGACTGTATGCCACACTATCTTTGGAATCTGGTGCTTTTCCAGCAAGGGAGAGCTTATAGAAACTCCAGGTTTCCAGCTGATCCCATCATACTGCATATAAAGATCTCTGCCTTGCCAAGGGAAGAGTAATATTTTAGGGCACTCACATAGGCGGAGCTCTGGGACAAGGAAACACACACAGACCACATTCCCTGAAATTTGAGCAGCACCTCCCCTTCACAGGAGATTCAGAGGTCTAGATTCCCCCTTCCATCTAAATCCCTTTTAGAAACTTATTTTTGAAGATTAAGATTGACAACTGGCTAGCAGGCAAAGGTAGGCAGAGTTGGAAGCCAGGGAACGTGGGGAAGTTTGCTGACCCAGCCCTGGGCATGCTGCTAGCAAACCTGCTTTAGAGGACAGATTGGTCCCTCCTGCTTGCAGCCAACTCCTGGACAGACACGAATTGTGGGTCACTTGGAGCTTCAAGCAGGTTGCTGAAAGCCAAAGGAGGACAGTTCCTGAAACAAACGCCACTTCACTTTTTTTTCTCTCTTTTTTCCCCTATTCTTTATTTTTCATTTTTTCTCTTCCCTTTCTTTGTCCCTTTTAAATTCATTTTTTATCAATCTATTTTATTGATTTGTTGTTATTTTTAATCTCTATTGTTGGTTTATATACCTAATTTTCCTCTTCCCTTTTCCTACCTATTTTTTTTTTTAATTTTCTCTTGCTTTCTCATATCTCATTTTTTTTCTTTTCTTATTTTCGTTCTATTTGCTTTCTTCTGTAATTTTCTTTTTAACAATTTCTTTTCTTCCTCCTTTATTTTGAACAAATTTCCTTACCCTATTCCCCTAATTCTTTATTCTTATTTTCTTTATTATAGTTCTGTCCTTACATATTCTCCCCCCTTCTTTTGTACATTCTTTGTTTTGTTGTTTTCACTTTGTATTTTTTCCTTCTTTCTCTTTTTCTATCATTCTTGCTCTCTTTTCTCTTTCTTGTTCTCTCTTCTCTGGTGATTGCTTTAGTTGTTTCTGTAGAGGTCTTGTGTATGTTTCTGTTTTGTGTCATTTGTTCTGTGTTTTGTTGTGTTGTGCTTTTTTCTCTTTTGTCAACATTTCAACAACACCTTTCATGATGTAGTTCAGGGTGAACCACATAGTCAGCCAACTGAGAGGAGATTCAATCCATAAATGGGACAACAACAGTCAAGACCTAATTTCAATAAGATAATACAAATAACTCAAATTAGGCGATTTCCTAGAGCACAAAGATCAGGATATTTAAGAGAATGCAGTACTGGGTCCTATAAAACACCTGCTACATAAGACCACCCCACAAAGGTTGGGAGTCATAGCAGTTTTATCTAATACAAAGAAACAAATACAAAGGATAGAAAAATGGGGATACAAGGAAATAACACTGAAATAAAATAAAAGAATCACCAGAAAAGGAACTAAATGAAATGGAGTCCAGCAATTGGTCAGTTAAAGAATTAAAGGTAATGATAATTAAAGGGTGCTAAAACAACTGAGTGTAATTTACAAGTAACTTAATGAAAATTATAAGGAACTTAATGAGAGCTATACCAACATGCAAAAAAAAAAGCTTGAAACAATAAATAAGAATCAATCAGAAATGAAGAATGACATAGCTGAAATAAAGAACACCCTGGAAGGATTTAGCAGTATACCAGAAGAAGCTGAGGACTGAACCAGAGAATTAGAAGACAAGGTAGAAAAAAACACACACATTCAGAGCCACAAATGGAAAAAAATTAAAAATCAGAAGAGTCTAAAAGAGATTTATGACAACATGAAACATAACATTTGCATCACAGCGTTTCTATAAGGAGGATAATCCAATGAAGGAATAGAGAACCTGTTCAAACAAATGCCAGAAAATTTACCTTAGTAAGGAAAAAGTTATTCACGTTCAGAGAAAAACAGTCCCAAACAAGATGAACACTAAAAGACCCACAGTTAGCACATCATAATTAAGATGACAAACATTAAAGACAAAGAAAAATATTAAAGGCTACAAGAGAGAGACAAAAAATTACCTACAAGGAAACTCCAATTAGACTTTCAGGTGATTTCTCAATAGAAACACTTCAGGGCAGAAGGAAGGGGCATAAATTTCATAAGTAATGAAAACGATGGGACTGAAATAAAGACTACTATACTCAGTAAGGCTATCAATAAAAAAGTGAAGGTTAAATAAAGAACTTCACAGACAAATAAAAGGGGGGGGGGCTAAAAGAGTTTATTGCCAACAAACCAGCAGTATAAAAAGATGCTACAGGAACTGGTGTTGGAAGAAAATATACATAAAGAATAAGAATTACAACAAATAAGTACCAATCAATAATAATCTTAAATGAAAATAAATTAAATGTTCCAAGTTAATGACATAGTGTAGCTGAATGGATAAGAAAATATGACTCATATATATGATGTCTACAAGAGACCCACCTCAGAACAAAGGACTCAGAGAGAATGAAAGTGAGAGAATGGAAAAATATTGTCCAGGCAAATGGAAATGAAAAACAAAGTGGAGTAGCAATATTCATATATAAAAATATATACTTCAAAGTGGAGACTATAGAAATAGACAATAAAGGCCACCTCATAATACTAAAGGGATTGATACAACAATAGGATATAACTCTGGTGAACATACATAGCAAAGTCAAATATATTATTTTAAAAAACACAAAAAAACTTTTGGAGGACTGTCTGGGAGAGATGGATAGCAATACAATCATTGTGGGGAAATTAACACCACATTAACATCACCGGATAGATCTTCTAGAATAAAAATTAATAAGAAAACAGATATCCTAAATGGCACACTAGATCAGTTGGAATTAATTGACTTTAAATAACATTTCACCCCAAAATAGAGAATATATATTCTTTGCAAGAGTGCAAGGGTCATTCTCAAAGACAGACCACATGCTAGAACACAAACTAAGTCCCTACAACTTCAACAAGATTGAAATTATATCAAGCACCATCTCAGATCACAATGGCATGAAATAAAGAATCAACTACAGTAAAAACACTAAAAACATTCACACAAATGGAGGCTAAATAGCATTTATTAAAAATGAATGGGTTACTAATGACATTAAGAAAGAAAAAAACTTCCTGGAAACAAATGAAAATGAGAACAAAATAACCCAAAATCTATGGGACATGGTGAAAGCAGTCCAGAGAGGGAACTTCATAGCATTACATCCCTAGCTGAATAAAACAAAAACTTGAATAAATATCTAACAAAGCAACTTAAAGAATTTGAAATAACACAACAATAACAACAAGAAAAACCCAGAGGAATGGAGGAAAAAAAATGGTGGCTGAATAGGCAGATGTGTCCCAAGCCTTATGCTGGAGTAGATAAAAGGAGCAGCTAAATCTAATAACATACACCAGGAATTGGTGAAGTAGACACAGCTGGTGAGACAACTTGCAGCCAGGAAAAGCAGAGGATGCCTGGATAATGGTAGGGTCGGAGATCTGGGCTGGAGAGAGTCAAAAAAGCACTGAGCCACGAAGAGAATCAGAAGGAAGCTGCATGGCACCAAGTCCGCATTCCTTTGAAACAGGTGTAACATCCAACTGCAGAAAGGAAATCCACAGGGATGCTGGAGACCAGGGATTCTAGGTCTAAGTCCATAGTTGCAAGAGGCTGAGCCCAGAAGGGTGGCCTGAAGAACTGCCCAAGCTGTGTGGTGCTGGGGGGAGAGAAACTAGCAGTTGTTTTGCCTCTGTTTGGTCTTTGCTTTTATTTGCTAAATTCAGTTAACTGGACCTTTAAAATACAAATACTCACCTGTGGCTGAGGTGCAGGTGGAGGTGCAGACATGTGGAGTCTGGGGAAAGGCAGTGGAGGAGAGCAGGTTGGGAGAAGTAGCCAGGAGTCAGGCAATAGACATGCCTGACCCTCCAGGCCTAAGCAGCCATTTTCCTCCTGAAGAGCTAGCAGACTAGAATAAAGACAGTTAATACAGCCACACCCAGACTACACTCTGAGCAGTACAAATGACAGAAACAATTTGAATAGCTCCATAGAGCCCTTAGGGACTGGATTGAAGAGAGGCCATTCAGTATCAGAAAGCAATACAGCACCCTCCCTACCTATAGCCCTGTCAGGTACAGCTGCTTGAGAGATTAAGATTGACAGAGGCAGACAGGCTAACTGAGCATATTCATCCTGCCTGCTTGCAATCAAGGCTGTGGAGTTAGACACAAACAGAGGAATGGTGGATCCCTTGGAACTTCAACATGGTGCTGACTACCTATCAGGAAACTGATAAGTGGCAGACAGAAGAGAAGAGGGCTCTTAAATTAGCCCCCATTGGGCACTAAAACTCGGATGAAGTGAACGACACTTGACTTTTTTATTTTATTTACTTATTTTATCTTTCATTTAAAATTGTTTTCTTTATTTTTTATTTCTTCTGCATTATTTTTTATTCATTCTATTTTTTATTGTTATTTTATTTTATCTTATGTTTTTATTTTTAAATTCTGCACCCCTTCCCTTTTTTCTGGGTGGTTATTCTTTGAATTTTTTGGTTTATCAGTTTGTTTTGTGGTGTTTATTCCCTATGTAGTTTTTCTTTCCCATTCCTTCTATTTCTTTTCTCTCATATGTTTTTTCTTTTCTCAATATCATTTTGGCTCTCTTTTCTCTCTCCTAATTATCTTTTCTCTGGTGGTCACTTTTATCGGGGTAACAGTGTTGTGAGTGCATTCCTGTTTTGTTCCCTTTGTGTCATGTCTTGTTGAGTTGTATTTTGTACTGTTCAGTCAATGTGATAGAGAGCAAGCCACATAACCAGACACCCTGAGAGGAGATTGCATCCATGAACAGGACAATAACCCTCAAGAAACAACTGCACCAAGAGAACCCAAATATCACAACTAAGGGGCATCCCTAGATTACCCAGCACAGAAGAACAGAGAGATTACACCACTGGGTCCCACAAAACATCTACTATATAGGACATACTCAAAAAATCTGGGTGGCATAGCAGTTTGATCTAATACATAGAAATACCAAAAAAGAACACCCAAAATGGGGGAGACAAAGAAACAACACCCATGCAAAAGAAAAGGAGGAATTACCACAAAAGGAAATAAACAAAATGAAAGCAAGCAATATATTAGAGAAAGAATTCAGAGCAATAGTTCTAAGGACACTGAAAATGATGGAAAATAAATTCAACATGTATAAGAATCAATAGGAAATGAAGAATGACATAGCTGCAATAAAGGACACAATGGAAAGTTTCAACAGTAACAAAGAAGAAGCGGAGGACTGCATCAACGAAGTAGAAGACAAGGTAGAAAAACCAACCAAGTACAAGAGTAACTGGAAAGGAAACTTAAAAAGCAAGAGAGGAGCCTAAGGGAGATTTGGGACATCACAAAATGAAAGAAATCCACATAATACTGGAACCAGAAGGAGAAGAATCAGAACAAGGAATAGAAAACCTGTTTAAAGAAATAAATACAGCCCTGACTGGTTTGGCTCAGTGGATAGAGCATCAGCCTGCAGACTGAAAGGTCCCAGGTTCTGTTCCGGTCAAGGGCATGTACCTTGGTTGCGGGCACATCCCCAGTAGGGAGTGTGCAGGAGGCAGTTGACCAATGTTTCTCTCTCATTGATGTTTCTAACTCTCTATCCCTCTCTCTTCCTCTCTGTAAAAAATCAATAAAATATATTTTAATAAAAGAAATAAGTACAGAAAATTTCCCTAATGTTGGGAAGAAAAAAAGCCATACAAGTCCAAGAAGCACAGAGTCCCAAACAAGATTAAACCAAAATAATGACACCAGATACATCATAATTAAATTGGCAAACACCAACAATAAATAAGATTTTAAAGGCTGCCAGAGAGAGACAATTAACTATGAGGGACCTCCCATTAGACTGTCAAATGATTTCTCAACAGAAACACATCAAGCCACAAGGGAATGAAATGAAGTATACAAAGTGATACAAAGCAAGAGACTGAATCCAAGAATGCTCTATCCAACAAGGTTATTTAAAATTGAGGATGAAATAAGGAACTTCACAGACAAAAAATGGGCTAAAGGAGTTTATTACTACCAAGCTAGCAATGCAATAAATGCTAAAGGGACTGTTGTAAAAAGAATAAATAGAAAGGAAAGAAAGAACATAATCATAAAGAATAAAAAAGGCTACAAACAAGTACCTATCAAAAATAATATTAAATGCTCCAAGCAAAAGACATAGAGTGGTGGAATGGATAAGAAAACATGACCCATATATTTGCTGTATACAAGAGACCAACCCCAGCACAAAAGAATCACACAGACTTATAGTGAAGGGATGGAAAAATATTTTCAGGCAAATATAAATTTGAAAAAGCTGTGATAGCAATACTTATATCTGACAAAATTGGCCACAAAGTGAAGTCCATAATGAGATAAGGTGGACCACTTCAAAATACTAAAGGCAGCAATACAACAAGAGGTTATAAATCTGGTAAACATATATGCACTCAATACAGGAACACGGAAATGCATAAAAACAAACAAACAAATGAACAGACAAACAAATAAAAAAGACAACATAAGAAAAGCACAGAGTAAGCAGAAGGAAGGAAATAAAGATCTGAGTAGAAATAAACAATATAGAGACAAAAAATACAAAAAAAATCAATGAAACCAAGAACTGATTCTTTGAAAGGATAAACAAGATCAATGAACATTTAGCAAGGCTCATTAAAAAGCAAAAATAGAGGACCTAAATAAACATCAGAAATGAAGGAGGTTAAGTTCAAAACCACCCACCAGACATACAAAGGAATATATAAAAAAATATTACGAACAACTATACTCCAACAAGCAGGAAAACATAGACAAATTCCTAGAAAAATACAAGCTTCCAAAATTCAATCAGGAAAAATTTAAAAAAAAATCTGAGTAGGCCAATAACTACTTATGAAATTGAAACAATAATCAAAAAACTTCCATCAAAAAATAGCCCTGGAATATATGGCTTCAAATGGGAGTTTTAGCAAATATTCAAAGAAAAATTAAAACCTATCCTCAGAGTATTCCAAAAAATTCAAGAGGAAGGCACATCCACGAGCTCTTTCTATGAAGCCAGCATTACCCTAATCACAAACCAGACAAAGACACCACAGAGAAACAGAATTATAGGCTAATGTCCCTGATGACCATAAATTCTAAAATCCTAAACAAAATTCTAGAAAATTATATCCAGCATTACATTAGAAAGATCATACACCATGACCAAGTGGAATTTAGTCTGAGGATGTAAGGATGGTACAATATCCGTAAATCAATAAATGTGATACATCATATAAACAAATTGAGAGATAAAAACCACAGGAGCATATCAACTGATGCAGAAAAAGCATTTCACAAAATCCAACACCCTTTCTTTATAAAAACTCTCAGTAAATTGGGAATAGAGGGATCATACCTCAACATAATAAAAACTTTATATGACAAACCTACAGCCAACATCATAGTCAATGGCCAAAAACTAAAACCATTTCCCCTAAGAACAGGAACAAGACAAGGATGCCCACTTTCACCACTCCTGTTCAATATAGTACTAGAAAGATCATACACCATGACCAAGTGAGATTTATTCCGGGGATGCTAGGATGGTACAATATTCCCAAATCAATAAATGTGATACAAAACGTAAACAAATTGAGAGACAAGAATCACATAGTCATATCAATTGATGCAGAAAAAGCATTTGACAAACTCTATCAACCTTTCTTCATAACTCTCAGCAAAGTGGGAATAGAGTTATCATACCTCAACATAATAAAAGCCTTATATGACAAACCTACAGCCAACATCATACTCAATGGGCAAAAACTAAACTCATTTCCCCTAAGAACAGGAATAAGACAGGGATGCCCACTTTCACCTTTCCTGTTCAGTATAGTACTGGAAGTGCTAGCCATAGTGATCGGACAAGATGAAATAAAAAGCATCCAAATTGGAAAAGAAGAAGTAAAATGGTTCTTATTCGCAAATGACATGAAACTATATGTAGAAAACTCCAAAGAATTCATTAAAAAAACCTAGTAGACCTAATAAATGAATTCAACAGTGTAGCAGGATACAAAATTAATGCCAAGAAATCTATGGCATTTCTATACACCAATAATGAACTGAGAGAAAAACAAACAAACAAACAAAAACAATCCCATTTACCTTCACACCAAAAAAAATTAAGATACCTAGAAATAAACTTAACTAAGGAGGTAAAAGATCTATACTTGGAAAACTACAGGATATTGGAAAAAGAGATAGTGCAAGACATAAACAAATGGAAGAACATACCAAGTTCATGGATTGATAGAATGAATATAATTAAAATGTCGATACTGCCCAAAGCAATCTACAAATTCAATGCAATCCCCATCAAAATACCAACAGCATATTTCACAGATCTAGAACGAACTCTCCAAAAATTCATCTGGAATTAAAAAAAGACCCCAAATAGCTGCAGCAATCCTGAGAAATAAGAACAAAGTAGGTGAAAAATGAAATTAGACCACCAACTTACAACATAGACAAAAATAAACTCAAAATGGATAAAAGACTTAAATGTAAGACAGGAAACCATAAAAATACTAGAGGGATTTAAAGGTAACAAAATCTCAGACATATGCCAAAGCAATTTCTTCACTGATACAGCTCCTAGGGCATTAGAAACTAAAGAAAAAATAAACGAATGGGACTACATCAAAATAAAAAGCTTCTGCACAGCAAAAGAAACCATCAACAAAATAACAAGAAAGCCCACTGCATGGGAGAACATATTTGCCAATGTTATCATTGATAAAGGTTTAATATCTAACATTTATAGGGAACTCATACAATTTAACAAAAGGAAGATAAACAATCCAATCAAGAAAAGGGCAAAGGACCTAAATAGACACTTTTCAAAAGAGGACATTCAGAAAGCCAAGAGACATATGAAAACATGCTCAAAGTCACTAATCATATTAGAGATACAAATCAAAACAACCATGAGGTACAATCTCACACCTGCCAGAATGGCTATCATCAACAAATCAACAAACGACAAGTGCTGGAGAGGATGCGGAGAAAAAGGAACACTCGTGCACTGCTGGTGGGAATGCAGACTGGTGCAGCCACTGTGGAGAACAGTATGGAGTTTCCTCAAAAAACTAAAAATGGAACTCCCATTTGACCCAGTGATCCCATTTCTAGAAATATATCCCAAGAAGCCAGAAACACCAATCAGAAAGGATATATGCACCTCTATGTTCATAGCAGCACAATTCACCATAGCTAAGATTTGGAAACAGCCTAAGTGCCCATCAATAGATGAATGGATTAGAAAACTGTGGTACATCTACACAATGGAATACTATGCTGCTGTAAAAAAGAAGGAATTCTTACCATTTGAAACAGCATGGATGGAACTGGAGAGCATTATGCTAAGTGAAATAAGCCAATCAATGAAAGCAAAATACCACATGACATCACTCATTTATGAATCATAAAGACCATTATAAACTGATAAACAAAAATAGATACAGAAACAAAGCAGCATCAAACAGACTGTCAAACTACAGCAGGAAGGCCGGGAAGGGTTGGGGGGAGGGGAAAGAGATCAACCAAAGAACTGTTATGCATCCATATAAGCATAACCAATGGACACAAGACACTGGGGTGTAGAGAAGGCCAGGGGGAGGTCAAGGGGGAAAAAAAGGAGACATGCATACTACTCTTTGTAATATTTTAAGCAATAATAAAAAATTAATTAATTAAAAAAAGAAAGTAGTCTAATGTAGTGTTCAGAATGATGATGGTAAAGATGCTCAAAATCATGAGAAAAGATATGGTAACTATGAAAACAGAAATAAAGAATGACATAACACAAAGAACACATTGGAAGGAATACACAGCAGATTAGGGGAAGCTGAAGATTGAATCAGTGAATTAGAATACAGGGTAGAAAAAAAATCAATTAAAAACAGGAGAGTAGTTCAAGGTAGCTGTGGGACAATGTGAAATGTCACAATATTCAAATAACAGTAGTGCCAGAAGAGGTGGAAATGAAAAAAGGGATAAAGAACATGTTTGAAGAAATAATGGCAGAAAAGTTCCCTAACCTCCTGGTAAAGGAAAAAGTCACACAAGCTCAGGAGGTACAAAGAATCCCAAGCAAGAAGAACCCAAATAGGGCCATGCCCATACATATCATAATTTAAATGCCAAAATTAAAGACAAAGAGAGAATCTTATAGGCAGCAAGAGAAAATCAAACTATTGCCTACAAAGAAGCTCCCATAAGGCTGATTACACATCAGAAACTCTACAGGGCAGAAGGGAATGGCATGAAGTACTCAAGATAATGTAAAACAAGGATCTGAAACCAAGATCACTATATCCAGCAAGGCTATCATTCAAAACAGATGGGCAATTAAGAGCTTCAAAGTCCAAAAAAGGGGGGAGCTAAAGCAGTACTTCATCACTGAGTCAATATTGCAAGAAATGCTAAAGAGACTGTTACAATGAGTAGAAGAAATAGAGAGAGAAACCAAGAAATACAGAATTAAAATGGCAACAAATAAGTACCTACCAATAATAACCTTGAATGTAAATGGATGAAATGTTCCCTTTAAAAGACATAGGGTAGCTGAATGTATAAAAAAAAAAATGACCAAATACTATGTTGTCTACAAGAGACCCATTTAAGAACAAAAGACATACAAAGGATGAGAGTGAAAGAATGGAAAAAAAATTTTTTACACAAATAGAAAAGAAAAAATAGTTGGAGAATCAATACTGACAAAATAGATTTCAAAATGAAGGCCATAAAAAGATACAACAAAGGTCACTACATAATACTAAAGGAATCAATCCAACAAGAGAATATAACCCTGGAAAACATATCTGCACCCAATATAGGAGCATGTAAATTATATACACACTAGAGGCCTAGCGCACACAATTTATGCACTGCAGAGAGAAGGGTGGAAGGCATCCCTCAGCCCAGCCTGCACCCTCTTGCAATTGGGACCTTTCAGGGGATGTCTAATTTACAGTTTAGGCCCAATCCCTGCAGGCATCCCTCTCACAACCTGGGGCCACTGGCTCCTAACTGCCTCTGCCTGCCTGCCTGAGCACCTCTAGCCACTTGCCTGACTGCCTGATCACCCCTAACCGCATCTGCCTGCTACCTGATTGCCCCTAACCTCCTCTGCCTGCCTGCCTCATCGTACCTAACCACTTACCTGCCTGCCTGATCGCCCTTAACCCCTAACCACCTCTGCCTGCTTGAACACCCATAATGCCTCTGCCTGCCTGCTTCATCACCCCTAACAACTATCCTGCCTTCCTGATCACCCCTAACCAACTCTGCTTGCTTGCCTGATTGCCTGTAACCTCTCGCCTGCCTGCCTCATTGCCCTGAACTTCCTCTGCCTACCTGCCTCATTGCCCCTAACCACTCACCTGCCTGCCTGATCACCCTTAGCTGCCTCTGCCTGCCTGACTGATCACCTCTAACTGCCTCTGCCTGCCTCATTGCCCTGAACTTCCTCTGCCTACCTGCCTCATTGCCCCTAACCACTCACCTGCCTGCCTGATCACCCTTAGCTGCCTCTGCCTGCCTAACTTATTACCCTTAACCACTCATTTGCCTGGCTGATCGCCCCTAACCACTCATCTGCCTGCCTGATCACACCTAACCTCCTCTGCCTGCCTGCCTGATAACCTGTAACACCTCTGCCTGTCTGCCTGATCACCCTTAACACCTTTGCCTGCCTAATCACCCCTAACTGCCTCTGCCTGCCTGCCTGCCTCATCACCCCTAACCACTGCCTGCTTGCATGATTGCCTCTAACCACTTGCCTGCCTGCCTCATCAACCCTAACTGCCTCTGCCTGCCTGCCTCATTGCCCCTAACCACTTGCCTGCCTGCCTGATTTCACCTAACCACTTGCCTGCCTGCCTGATCACCCCTAACTGCCTATCCTGCCTGCCTGATTGCCCCTAACCACTCTGCCTGCCTGCCTGATCATCACTAACCACTCCCTGGGAGGTAGGGCCAGCCTGGGCAAGGGGATGTATTGTTCTGGTCTCTGGTTGTTCTGCTGGTTCCATCATTTTGGTCGCTGGGCTTTTCTTATATAGGATAAGCTCTTAAAGACTTTCTGAATAAAATTCAAATTTCTTTTTTATTTTTAATATTTATATTTCTTCTTTATTTTTTTATTTTAAAATTTAAGCTTCTTGAGAACAGGAGGCATTTAACATTATTCCATATTCCTTACAGAGAGCTAAGCATGATAAACACAGTAAATAATTAATACTTATGGGCTTCTATACAAATACTTTCCAACCAGGAATGGTTTAATAGGCAGTCTCCAAAAACTTGAACTGGAAAACCTAAAAGTATAGTGCTCAGTTTTCAGGCATCAGGTGCTATTAGCAGGATTTCTATCCCAATTAAAGTCTAATTCTGAGCTCTCAGCAGTCTGGTCAAACTGCTCTTCACTATCTTCAAAGTTTCTTATTCATCACTATCTCATTTTACTCCTCTTCAAACCAAGGTAACAAATGAAACCTTTAATTCTTATCTTCCTCGCCACAAGAGAACAGCAAACTTCAATAGAAGTAATTTCCCACCAGAAGTCATGTCCCAATACTGCATGACTGAGGACTATAGGGATGACTATGTACATACGTAATAATAGGCTCATGTTCTAGTTGTAGGATCCCAGGTGTACTCTACAATCCCACAATCCTCTGGTCACATACTTCTGGTTTTTCTAGATCCTCCTTAAATAGCGTTACCTTCAGTTGTATTGAGCATCCAGGGCCTCTAGTTGGAGAGGATTTTTCTGTTCTTTGTCAGTGATAGCTGTTTACTATTTGGAATCAATGAAGTTTCAGGAGTACTACCATTGCCATGATCATGTCGGTCCCAAGCATACTCATTAAAAAACCGCCCATTCAGTCCATGGCTGGCACCATCCCAGGTCACAATGAGAAAGGTATTGTGCTGAGCTGTTTTCCAATCAGATCTTCCTCTTCCTTCCCCAGCACACTCCAAACCTACTCCGGGCAACCACCCCAACATTGCAGACCCTTAAAACATTCCTCCCTATTTCTTTGTCTTTTCCCCATCAAACTTGCACCCTATAGCTTTGCCTAGGGATGCCCCTAACCACTCCCTGAGGGCAGGACAAGCCTGGGCGAGGAGCTGTGGTGTTCTCCTCTCTGGTTGTTACACCATTTCAGTCGCTGGGCTTTTATTATATATTTCCAGAGGACTTTAAGGGAGAGATTGACAAAAATGCAGTGATAGTAAGGGGCTTTAACTCCCCACTGACTTCACAGTATAGGTCTTCCAGACAAAAACTTAACAAAAAAATAGTGAACCTAAAGGACACACTGAATCAGATGGATTAAATTGACATTTATAGAACATCTTATCCCAAAGCTGCAGAATATACATTCTTCTCAAGTGCATATGAATCATTAACAAAGATAGACCACATGTTAGGGCACAAAATAAGTCTCTACAAATTCAAGAAGATTGAAATCATATCAAACATCTTCTCAGATCACAGTGGAATTAAATTAGAAATTGAGTACAATAAAAAAAAACAACACTGCAAAACGTTCAAACACATGGAGGCTAAATAGAATGTTATTAACAATGAATGGGTTATCAACATAAAAAACAACACAGAAACTTCCTGGAAATAAATGAAAATGAACACACAACAACCCCAAATCTCTGGGACATAGCAAAATCAGTCCTGAGAGGGAAGTTCATAGCACTACAGGCATGCCTCAAAAACAAACAAACTGAAAAATCAATGAAAAAGTATTTAACCATACAACTAAAATAACTAGAATGAGAACAACAAGAAAAATCCAGAGTAACCAGAAGGAAGGAAATATAAAAATTAGAACAGAAATAAATAAGGAACTAAAAAATATTACAAAAAAATCAATGAAACCAAGAGCTGGTTCTTTGAAAGAATAAACAAAATTGATAAACTGTTAGTCAGACACATTAAGAAACAAAGAGAGAGGGCCCAAATAAATAAAACCAGAAATGAAAGTAGAGAAGTAACTGCTGACACCACAGAAATACAAAGGATTATAAGAAAATACTACAAACAACTATATGCCAACAAGCTGGACAATGTGGATGAAAAGGAAAAATTCCTAAAAAAATACTATCTCCCAAAACTGAATCAGGAAAAATCAGAAAGCCTGAATAAGCCAATGAAATAGTAGCAGTAATAATTAAAACAAAACAAAACAAAACAAAAAACTCCCAGCAAACAAAAGCCCAGATCCAGACAATTTTACAGAGGAGGTTTACCATTTAAAGAACTAACTCCTCTAATCCTCAAACTTTTCAAAAAAAATCAAAGAGGAAGGAACATTTCCAAGCCCTTTTTATAAGGTCAGCATTACCCTAATTCCAAAACAGATAAAGACACTACAAAGAAAGAGAATTACAGGTCAATATCCCTGAAGAACAAAATGTAAAATCAATCCTGAACAAAATATTAGCAAATCAGATCCAGCAATTATTAAAAATAATACACCTTGACCAAGTGGAATTTATTCCAGAGATACAAGGCTGGCACAGTATTCACAAATCAATAAATGTGATACATAATATAAACAATTTGGAAGACAAAAATCACATGATCATAGCCATTGACGCAGAAAAAGCATTTGACAAAATCCAACAACTTTTTTGATAAAGACTCACAGCAAAGTGGGAATAGAAGTATAATACCTCAACATAATAAAGGCCATATATGACAATTCTACAGGCAACATCATGCTCAATGGACAAAAGTTAAAACAATTTCCCCTAAGAGCAGGAAGGAGACAGGAATGCATGCTTTCACCACTCTTATTCAACACTAGAGGCACAGTGCACAAAATTTGTGCACGAAGGGGGAGTCTCTCAGCCCGGTCTGCACCCTCTCGCAATCTGGGATCCCTTGAAGGATATCCAACTACCGCAGGGCAGGATCATCCCTCTTGCAATCCAGGACCACTGGCTCCTAACCACTCACCTGACTGCCTGCCTGCCTGATAGCCCCTAACCACTCTGCCTGCCTTTCTGATAGCCCTAACTGCTCACTTGCCTGATCACCCCTAACTGCTTGCTTGCCTGCCTGATCAACCCTAACCACCTCGGCCTGTCTGCCTGATCACCCCAATTGCTTGCCTGCCTGATTGCCCCTAACCACCTCTGCCTCAGCCTCAGCTGCTGTGGCTTTGTCTGGAAGGACATCTGGAATGTCGTTCTGCTGTCTGGTTTAATTAGCATATTACTCTCATTATTATAGATAGTATTGGATGTGATAGCCACAGCTATCAGACAAGAAGAGAAAATAAAAGGCATGGAAATTGAAAATGATGAAGTAAAACAGTCTTTATTTGCAGATGCCATATTGTACATATAAACCCTAAAGACTCCAACAAATAACTACTAGATTTACAAAAGTGAATTAGGCATTGTATCATGATACAAAATTAACTATCAGAAATCAAAGGTATTTTTATGCAAAGAGGAAGAGGGAGGATGAACTTTCAGAAGGAGAAATTATTAAATTGATTCCATTCACCATAGCAACAAATAAATAACTTAGCAATAAACTTATCTGAGGAAATAAAAGACCTGCACCTGGAAAAGTACAGGGCATTGAAGAGATAGATGAAGATATAAACATGTGGAGTAACATACTGTGTTCATGGATTGATAGACTCCACATCATTAAAATTTCCATATTTCTCAAAACAACCTACAGATTCATTGCAATGCCTATTAAAATAACAACACCATATTTAAAAGATCAAAACAAACTTAAAAAAGAGCTTGAATAGCCACAGAAATTGTGAGAAAGAAAAGCAAAGTTGGAGGGATCACAATACCAGATATCAAGTTATACTACAAAGCCACTATTGTCAATACAGCCTGGTATGGGTACAAGAACCGGTATATATATATTCTGTCTTAATGAAACAGAACAGAGAACCCAGGAATTAACCCAGGCCATTATGGTCAATTAATATTTGACAAAGTAGGCATGAGCATACAATGAAGTAAATATAGTATCTTCAATAAAAGGTATTGAGAAAATTGGACAGGTACATGCAAAAAAAAATGAAACTAGACTACAAAGTCACACTATACACAAGAATAAACTCAAAATGTATAAATACTTAAATTTCAGTCATGAAACCATAAAAATTTTAGAAGAAAATGTAAGCAGCAAAATGTCAGGTATCTTACATAGGAGAATTTTTACACATACATAAACTTGGGCGAGAGAAACAATGGAAAAAAATAAACAAATGGCACTACATCAAACTGAAAATCTTACACAGCAAAAAAAAAAAAACCAGCATCAAAATGAAAAGGAAACTCAGTGTGTGGGCGAAGATATTTGCCAAGGATACATCTGATGAGAGGTTAATTTCCGAAATACCTAAGTTACTCATACAATTCAACAAAAGGAAGATAAACAATCCAATAAAAAAATGGGCAAAGGACCTAAATAGAGCCTTCTCTAAAGAGGACATACTAATGGCCAAGAGACATATGAAGAAATGCTCAATATCACTAATCATCAGAGAGATGTAAATTAAAATGACAATGATGTGCCACCCCACACTTGCCAGAATGGCTACAGTCAACAAATCAACAAACAAGTGCTGGCAAGGATGTGGTGATAAAGGAACTCTAGTACACTGCTGGTGGGAATGCAGATTGGTGCAACCACTATAGAAATAATGTGGAGTTTCCTCAGAAAATTAAAAATAGAACTGTCTTTTCACCCAGTGATCCCACTTCCAGGAATATATTCTAGAAAGCCCGGAACAGTGATCAGAAAGAATATATGTGCTCCTATGTTCATAGCTGCATTACTTAAAATAGCTAAGATCTGGAAACAGCCCAAGTGACCATCAGTGGATGAGTGGGTAAAAACCATGTGGTAAATTTACACCATGGAACACTATGCAACAGTATAAAAGAAAGGTCACCTACCCTTTGAAACAGCATGGATGGACCTGGAGAATATTATGCTGAATGAAATAAGCCAGTCAGGGAAAGACAAACATCACATGATCTCACTTGTATGTGGAATCAAATGAACCAAATAAATGGAAGAATAAAATAGGTATAGATATATTGAAGCATGGGTCAGACTGATGTATTTCAGAGAGTATGGAGGTGAGGGAAAGAGATTCAACAATGAACTTACATGCATATGTGCATAACACATGGACATATATAACAGTGCAGTGAAGGTCTGGACAGGGGGTGGGAGCTGGGTGGAGGGAATCAATGGGGCAAAAATGGGGACATCTTTAATACTTTAAATGATAAAGAATTATTTAAAATAAAATATACCAGATTTCAAAAAAATATGAAAAATAAGTAAAATACATCAGTATTTTATTATCTGTTGAAACAATAATATTTTGATTATATTTGATCAATAAATTATATTATTCAATTTTATTTCATTTTTTCTTTATTTTTGTTTTAAGGTGATTCCTAGATAATCTAAAAGTATATGTGTGATTTTTATTCCATTTTTATTGCATAACACTGATATAGATGTATCTTTATTTAACCTGTTTCCCACTTGCACATATTTAGGTTGTTTTATTCGTGTGCTATTAGAATAACACTACAATTTTATTATTTATTAAAGTTATTGGAGTGACATTGCTTAATAAAATCACATAGGTTTCAAATGTACATTTTCATGATACATGATCGGTTTGCCGCTACCCAAAGTCAAATTATCTCCCATCACAATATATTTGGCTCCCTTTACTACTCCCCAAACCCTTATCCTCTGTGAACCACAATCCAGTTGTCTGTGTCCATGAGTTTCCGTTTTATATTAATTAATGAAAAAGAAAGAATTCACTAGAAAGCAACGTTAACGTATGAATGTTAGAACATGTAAGAACATTATGATATTAAAGATGCTTATGATGTTTTTATGTTGAATTTGATAATCTATACTAACAAAAGTGTTTAGACCAGGAGATCTTACAGACTACCTTCTGGACCTCCTTCCAAAGCCATGGCTAGGAGCGCAGAGGCAAGCCTCCAAGGCTGGGAGGGCCCATCGCAGTGCCCCAGCTGGGTGGGCAGGGCCTCCCTCTGCGCAGCATTGATCACGGAGCCCTGGCAGGGTGGACAGGGCAGGTAGGGGCTTCCTGTGGGCAGCGTTGATGGCAGGGCAGCAGGGCCTCCGTGTGGGTGGGGATTAATGGTGATCCCAGGCCAGGTGGGAAAGGCCTGCCTCTGCTCTGCCATTGATCCCAGAAACCCAGCACAGTGGGCAAGGCCTCCCTCTGGGTGGCATTGATCACAGAGCCCTGGCAGGATGGGCAGGGCAGGCAGGGCCTCCCTCTGGGTCGAAATTGATCACAGAGCCAGGCATGGTGGAAATGACCTCCATGTGGGCGGGGATTAACGGCCAGCTCAGGCCAGTGGAAAACATCTGCCTCTGCTCTGCCATTGATCCCAGAGTCCCGAACAGTGGACAGGGCCTCTGTGCGGGCGGGAATTAATGGTGAGCCCAGGCCTGGTGGGAAGGGCCTCCCTCTGCTCTGCCACTGATCCCAGAGCTCCAGCAGGGTGGCCAGTACCTCCATCTGTGCATCATTGATCACAGAACCCTGGCAGAGTGGGAAGGCTGGCAGGGGGGCATTTGGAGGCAAGCAGGCTGACAGGGGGTTCAGTTAGGGGTGATCAGGCTGGCAGGGGTGGCATTTGGTGGCGAGCAGGCCAGCAGGGTTGGGGCAGTTGGGGGTGATCAGGCTGGTGGGAGGGCAGTTGGGGGCAAGCAGGCTGGCAGGCATAGTGGTTAGGGGCAACTAGGCAGGCAGGCAGGTGAGCAGTTAGGAGCCAGCAGTCCCAGATTGCAAGAAGGATGTCCAACTGCTGGTTTAGGCCCGATCCCTGATCATCAGTCAGACATACCTGGAGGGGTCCCAGATTGGAGAGGTTGCAGGCCAGGCTGAGGGACACCCCCCCTTCCTAGTGCATGAATTTCTTGCACCGAGCCACTAGTGTTGTTATAAGTGATAATAAAAAAATACAATTCAATAGGAAGGTATTAAAGAGATTTAACTCAACTTAATTCAAGCATATATTGAGTACCAACAATGAATCCAAATATATAAAGTGTTTTGAGGGGTAAATAAAATAATGTGGAGCACAAAAGAAAAAATGGATAAAGTGAACATCAAAACTTAAAAATAACTTTACATCAAAGGATAATGTCAACAGAGTAAAAAGAAAAACCAAAATTGGAAGAAAATATTTTCAAATTATTTATCTGATAAGGGATTAATTTACAGAATATATTTAAAAAGTGTTACAATTCAACAAGAACAACAAAAAATTTTTGAAAATGCACAAAGGACTTGAGAAGACTTTTCCTCAGAGGTGATATACAGAAGATCAATAAGCACATGAAAGGATATTTAATGCCATTATCCTATATATTAAAGTGTAATATGCAAATTGACCATCCCTTTGGGATGCCTAAGCCATGCCCATCAGCCAATCAGAGTGACTGTATGCAAATTAACCCAGCCAACATGGAGGCCAGCACTTAGGGAGCTGAGTAAACAGGCAGTTTCCGTTGCAGCAGGAGTGAAACTGTTTGCCAGCTGCCAGGGCTTCTCTCTGCTCCAGGGAACAACATATTTGCAACATTGTTTCAATCCTAGGAGCTGAAGCAAACAGCAGGCTGGGCCTGACTTCTAAGGGAAACATTGTTTCATTATAGAAGCCAGAGCTGAAGCAGAGAGAAGGTTTCATTACTTGCCTAGGCCCCGGGCTTAAAGGAACAGTGTGTCAGTTATAGAAGATAAACAAACCCCAGGAACCTGCTTCCAGCCAGCCTTGCTGGGACATTGGGTCAATGGGAGCTGCGGGTAGCCTGAAAGTCTGAAAACAGCCATCAGCCTCTCACCCATGCTGGCCACACCCCAATGGGGTGAGAGACGCCACTGGGAGGCTTGGCCAGCCTGCAGACAGCCATCAGCCCCTCACCCAGGCTGGCCAGGTACCCCAGTAGGGACCCAAAACCTGAAGGGACTGTGGGCAGCCTGAAAGTCTGAAAGTGCCCCTTAGCCCATCACCCAGGCTGGCCATACCCCAATGGGGTGAGGGACGCCACTGGGGGGCTTGGCCAGCCTTCAAACAGCCATCAGCCCCTCACCCTGGCCGGCCAGGTAGCCCAGTAGGGGCCCAAAACCTGAAGGGACTGTGGGTAAACTGAAAGCCTGAAAACACCCCTCAGACTCGCACCCAGGCTGACCACACCCCAATGGGGTGAGGATCCACACTGGGGGGCTTGGCCAGCCTGCAAACAGCCATCAGCCCCTCACCCAGGCTGACCAGGCACACCAGCAAGTGGACATCTCCAGAGGGGTCCTCGACTGCGAGAGGGCACAGGTCGGGCTGAGGGACATCCCGAGTGCACAAATTTTTGTGCACCGGGCCCCTAGTTCAATAGATAAGTATAAATCAAAATGACAATAAAAATATCACTTCACATATATTGTGATGGTTATTATTTCTAAAAAAGGTAATATGTTGGCAAGTATGTGGAGAAATTTTAACACTTGTGCTCTTTTAGTGGAAATGTAAAATAATGCAGCTGCTGTGGAAAGTAGTAGAGCAGTTTCTCAAAAAAAAAAATGAGCAATAATTTACCACATAATCCAGCCATGCAATATTTGCTTTTATACCAAAAAGAATTGAAGCAGAGAACTGAAGAGTTTATAATCACCAATGCTCTATAGCAGTATTACTCACAAGAGCCAAAAAAAGTGGAAACAACTCAAATGTCCAGATAACTATGAATGCATAAGCAAAACAGAGAATATGTATACAATAAAATATTATTCAGCCTTAAAAAATAAAAATGTAACACATATTACAGTATATGGATCACGAAGACATTATGCTAAGTGAAACAAGTCAAACAAGATCAAATATTATATGATTAAACTAATAAAAAGTATGTTAAGTAGTCCAATTCATAGAGGCAGAAAGTAAAAAGGTGGTTTCCTGTGGCTGGAAGGAGAGGAGAATGGGGAGTCATTGTTTAATGGAGACGAATTTCAATTTGGAAAGATGAAAATGTTCTAATGATGGATGGTGATGATGGTTGCTCAACAATGCGAATGTACATAATGCCACTGGATTGTACACCTAAAAATGGTTAAAATGGTAAATTTAATGGGACAGGCAGGAGCTGGGTGGTGGGTTGCAAGGGGAAAGGGGCGGGACACCTGTAATACTCTCAACAATATAGGTAATATACAAAAAAGAAAAGAAAAGAAAAGAAAAGTAAACTCTGAAGGATACCCAAAGAAACCAAGAAAGTGGTTACCAAAGTGATGACGGGTTTGAGATGTGAGATGATCAGAATGGAGGCCAGACTTAATAGCATATACTTTTTCATATTGTTTTGATTTTTGAACTATATGAACATGCTACTTATTAAAAAGAAGAAAGGTTTTAGTTTAGAAAAAAACCATTTCAAGCAAATGTAATGCCACACAGAGTGAATTTATAGAATGCTCTCTTCGAACTAGTGAGGCCTTTGTAAAATGCCAGTGTGTATAGCAAACCTCAAGACAATAGGTGTGCATTTAGGATTCTCTAGATGAAGAAGCCTACACCTACAGTCATCTTCAGCTAAATAACAGGAATGAAACCTTAAGGTTAGGGGTTTGCTTTTCTGTTGACTGTAGTAGCTGGGTGGAAAAAAGCCTCACTAAAGGATGGCGGGTGACCCTGCTCGCCTCCGGCCCGTGCGGTGCCTCCGCGGCCGTGGTGCACGTCGCGCAGCGCCTGTGGCTCCTGGGCTCCGGGCTGACGGGAGGCTGACTGGGCGGCGGGCGGCCAGCGCGCAGGCTGCCCAGCGCGCTCGTGGACCCGGCGGCCGAGACGGTGTGCCGCCGCTGCCGAGACCCCATCAGCATGGAGGGCCTGCTGCCATCAAAAATAATGATTGATTTAGAAGATAATGTACAGTATGTGTCCATGAGAAAAACTCTCAAAGTGAAGACACCTCGGTTTGATGTATCCCTGGTGTATTTAACTTGGAAATTCATGGATCTTGTCAGAAATGTTCCTGGGGGCATTCTTGACTTAAACAAGCTGGCGACGAAGCTGGGAGAATGGAAACGAAGAGTGTATGACATCACCAATGTCTTAGACTAGACGGCATCGACCTGGTTGAAAAAAAATCCAAGAACCACATTCGATGGATAGGATCCGATCTCAACAATTTCGGAGCAGTGCCCCAACAGAAGAAGCTGCGGGAGGAGCTGTCAGACCTGTCGGCCATGGAAAAGGCTCTGGACGAGTTGATTAAGGATTGTGCTCAGCAGCTGTTCGAGTTAACAGACGACAAAGACAACGAACGGCTCGCTTATGTGACGTACCAGGGCATCCACAACATCTGGGCCTTCCAGGAGCAGATTGTCATTGCGGTGAGAGCTCCGGCGGAGACCAGGCTGGATGTCCCAGCCCCCAGAGAAGACTCCATCACGGTGCACATACGGAGCACCAAGGGGCCTGTCAAAGTCTACTTGTGTGAAGTGGAGCAGGGTCGCTCCAACAGGAAGGGCTCCGAAGGTGCAGGACCCTCGGCGTCTAAGAAAAGCAAACACTCAAAAAAACCCGACAAAGAAGAAAATCCTCCACAGCAAAGCGAAGCGAGCGACTGACGGGGTTCGAGCCCTGTATGTTGAGGGGCTCTGGAGCGTCGCGCGGATGAGTACGCGTCGAGCTTGATCCTCAGCGATCTGTCACTGTGAAGTCCCCCTCGGTCAGCGGCGGCACGAGGCCAGTAGCGTCTGAGTGGCTCACTGCTTAGATTCCGGGATTATTATGGTTTCCACATTCAAAAACAACTCTTTTTATATTTCACTGCTTTTTGTCAGGGAACTAGACATCCTGCCTTCTGAAGTCCCTTCCTCAGAGTATCTGCCCTCCCTCCAAGGATCATGTGTCGTCATCACAAAAGCAGTTGCCTTACACGCGTTCATGTCTGCATTAGCTGCTGCGCAGTGGGTGGGCGTGCACACGCCATCTGAATGTGATGTCTGTATATATCTGTATAATGCTTAGATCGCTTACGTGTGTCCCAGTGAGTCTCTTTGCCATTGTATAGCCAAAATAATGTATATATGGAAATTAACAGATTCTCTAACTTCTGTGGTATCTGTAACTTATTAGCATCCTCTGAATTTAAAGATCATGGGTTTAATTAAAGAGTTTCAGTCTGCTTCCCAGCGGTGGAATGGGGTCCCAGGCGACCAGCGGTTACTGTGTCTGAGCAGATGGGTGGCATGCCCGTGCCTTCAGGGACAAGGCGGAGATACCATCGGGTAGTGGCTAAATGAGTGTGAGACAGGAATTCAGTGACAGTGACAGCTGGAAACTATCCTTAGCTTTTTGCTAGCAGGTTTGCGATGTTTCTGTGTGCAGCCTTGCTCCTTGCTCAGAGGGGTGCATTTAGGCATTACTTGTCCCCTGCCCTCATCCAGCTCCAGCCCCTTTCCCAGGTACCCAGCTATGTCTACCTCACTGGTAAGTCACATACCACCCTGTGCCTCAGCTCACTCGAGTTACCATGAGACAGAGCTCCTGGAGAGACTCTGTCTTATTTAGTGCTACGCCCAGAGCCTTGCATGATGCCTGCACATAAACGTGCTCGTAGCTGAACAAACCAGCGAGTGAGTGGATTGTAAAATCAGATTAAACGTTCGTGGCTTGTCTGCCACGTGGGATCTTAGGAGCATCATTCAGACTTGCAAGCGTCTCGCTTTCAAAGAATAATTTGAAGCAACTCGAAATTAAGATCATGTATAAAAAGGCTTAAAATAGAAAGCAAAATATTGAAAAATAGTGCTGACTGTTGAGGATGCACATACCTCTGCACTCCAGTGGCTCTTCCCTGTGCTCTCTGCACCTGGCCTCCTCCCCCAGCAGCCCTCCCCCGGCTTTCTCCCCAGGCCTGGACTGCTGGGAGTGCTCCCGTGCAGGACTTAAGCGGGAGTGTATATAGGTCAGGCCTCAAGGAGAAGGTGGGGGCTGCAGCGTAGCACTGGCAGCTGGCAGCCTCTATGTGATGGGCAGAACCCTGAGAGGATGAGGCTCATCGAATGAGGGTAGAGCAGAAGAGGAGAGGCCCCGAGCATCTGTATTGAAGGGGAAACAGGAAAAAAAGGCCTTTCCTGAGAAGGAACAGGGGCAGGGGTAAGGAAGGTAGTCTCCCCAAAAACCAGCCTAGGAAGCGCGGCCAAAGATGATGGCAGTTTCTCAGCAGCAGCTCCTCACTCTCGAAATGTGACGCGTGTTCAGCTTTACAGATTGGTCCGAGGGAAAATGAAATCATGTGAACAGCAGTTCTTTGTAACCATAGGTGTGTGATATAAAGGAATATTCTCCATAAAAAAAGCCTCACTAAAGCAAGCTGTTTCATACAGTTGAATCACAAATATTCTTTTCTATAAATATTCGGGTTTCCCAATCACTTACCTACCTTTTTTTAAACCTAGATTTAGAGTTTATTTCATAACATGGGGGCAGGGTCCCCTCAATGCAGCCTGCATACTCTCACAATCCGGAGCCACTGGCTTCTAACTGTGCACCTGCCTGCCTGCCTGCCCTAACTTCCCCTTGCTGGCCTGGTCACCCCACGCAGCCTGTTCAGTCATCCATTCAGTTGCAATGGTCACTTAGGCTTTTATATATGTACTAGAGGCCTGGTGCACAAAAATTTGTGCACTGGGGGAGGGGGGGTCCCTCAGCCTAGCCTGTGCCCTCTTGCTACCCAGGTGATAAGCCTAAGCTGGCAGTCAGATATCTCTCTGGCAGCCCAGGAGCCCTCGGGGGATGTCCATTTGCCAGCAGAGAGCAGGTCTAAGCTGCAGTAGGACATCCTTAGCGCTGCTGAGGAGTCAGGAGAGGCTCCCACCACCGCTGTACTGGCAGCCATCAGTCTGGCTTGTGGCTGAGCAGAGCTTCCCCTTTGGGAGTGTACTGACCATCAGGGGCAGCTCCTGCATTGAGTGTCTGCCCATTGGTGGTCAGTGTGTGTCATAGTGACCAGTCATTCCCAGTTGTTCTGCTGTTAGGGTCAGTTTGCATATTACCATTTTATTATATAGGATATAGATTATCAAAGCATAAAGTTGCATATATACAGTACTTTTTTAGTGCATCTGATATTCATCCTCCTTTGCCAGTTCAGACCTTTCTCCTTTCCCTTTTATGTTTTTGTTATAAAAAAAATTATCCCTGGTTATGCTGTAAGTTTTATGGTGATCTTACTCTTGGTGTTGTGACCTTATATTCTTCGCTTTAGGTAGTATAACTCCCTTGAGTATTTCCTGCAATGGTTTTCCTCAATGAAGGTAAAATCCCTCAGCTTCTGTTAGTTTGGGAACACCTTTATTTCTCCTTCATATTTAAAGGATAATTTTGCTAGATATATTATTCTTAGCTGGTAATTTCTCTCTTTCAGACATTTGAATATTTGGATCCATTCTCTTCCATGGTGATTGGAGGAGGTTTGACTTTGGGTGGTAGGCACACAATGCAATATACAGATCTAGCATAGAAATCAACACCTGAAATCTATATGATTATATTAACCAATGTCACCCCAATAAATTTAATTTAAACATAATTACTATTATCAAAGCATTGCTCATTAAAATATATGCAAATACTATATTGAGTGAAGGAAGCTGAGCAGAAAAGTGAACATAATGCATAACTGCTTTTATGCAGTACTGATTTCCATACTGTATAATTCCATACTAACTAGTTTTGCAACCCAAGAATGAGCAGAATTCATCTATGGTAATTGAAATATAATCAGTGGTTGAGCATTGACCCATAAACCAGGAGGTCACTGGTCTGATTCCCAGTCAGGGAACATGCCTAGTTTCAGTCTAGAACCCCAATAGGGGACATGTGGGAGGCAGCCCCCCCTATTATTATAAAAATACTGTATATATGCAACTTTATGCTTTGATAATTATATTCTCTCTCATCAATTTTTATATCTCTCCCTCTCCCTTCCTCTCTCTGAAATCAATAAAAACATTAAAAAATTAAATGAAAACATTGGTTAACAGGGAGGAGTGAGGGTTGACTGGAAGCAGAACAAAGGGACTTTCTGGTGTTGACAGAAACACTCTATCTTGAATAGGGTACTTTGTAAAAATGGATCTATTTGTGCATTTAAGATATGTGCACTTCACTCTGTAAAATTTACCTTAATTAAAAAAGAATGATTACGTAAAGAGGAAAATAGTTAACACAGTAAATTTTCATATAGATATAGATATAGATATAGATATAGATATAGATATAGATATAGATATAGATATAGATGTTTAATTTTTCCACTAGCTTTTATCCCCCCTATGCCCTCTGCCACCTCCACTCATTCCTCCTCTATCCCTGCAATCACACTATTGTCCATATCCATGAGTAGTTCTCTCTCTTTTTTTTGTTCAATCCTTCCACCAT
>PVJC01018491.1:0-31319 GCA_004026665.1 Murina feae | reverse complement strand
AAAAAAAAGATTTTCATAGAGATATCTATATGATCAAGAGAGTTAATTTTTTATTTTGTTTTACTAGTGCCACAAACTTGCCAGTGGTAACTTATTTGTCCGGTTCAAGATAACTCTGTAGTTTTCTTTCCTAGGACTTGTTGTTAAACGCCAAAAGACATTTTTGAACTGTACATTTGATCAGATTGTTAGCTTTTTTCTGTTTTATTTCTTTTGAGAACCTTTGAATAAAAAATATCTGAAATTTTATTTTTCCTGTCAATTTTTTAAAGTAGATTAAAAGCCTGTCAGAGTTTTAGATGACCTTCCTTGAGCTCAGTAGGTTGGTTTGCAAGTGTGTTGAAAATTATTTTATATTCATTGTGTACTTGAAATATATTTTCTCCCAAAGAATTATAAAAACCTTCTCATGCCCTTCTTTGGAGTTATTTAAATCAGTGTACAAGGACCAGAGACATCAACCATTAGCTCCCCAAATTTCATCTCAGCAAAAGTGCATCTTTGGTCTTTTGTCCCTCCTCCTTCCTGCTGCTCTCTGACTGTGGCACTGCTTGGCATTGCCCAGCAAGGAGGACAGAATAAAAACAGTCCCGTCAAGTAAGCACCTGGGTAAGGATTTCAAGATGATTTTAAGACGATCTTATCCATGCCTTGATGGCCGTGGGCCTCCTGAGTGACCTTGGCGATTCCCAGTAGGAGGCTGTGGTGCAGCATTCATGGGGGGCGGGGGGGGGGGGGAGGAGAACCCGTTCCCATAACGCTTGTTTTATGGGAAGCACTTAATACAGGAAATTGATTCCGTCTACCCAAGGCAGATTAAGTGTTTTAGCGTAGCTGTAGTTTTCATTTTCTCTGTCCTGGTGGTGAAAGGAGTGAGCAAGAAAAATACCCATCCACTCCATACGTGTACGCGCCCCCTGCAATGTGAGTGATGTTGAATATGAAGTAGGAATGTGGGGCCTAGAGCACTTACCTTGCGGGAGCCAAGAAAGCCTGATGCTCAGTGGCTGCCTCAGAAAAGGACACAGGTCCTCTGATGGCACCCAGAGCTTCTGAGGGAGAGATGCTGGGCAGGAGGGAAGTTTGCCTCACTTTCTGTCCCAGCCTCCTCCGTACGTATGACCAACAACCAAAGCACCTTCCATTTTGTTGGCCTTATTTTTGTTCTCACATTGTTTAAGAAGGCTTTCTGTCGCTGGCGTCCTGCAACATCCAGTAGCTGCCTTTACACAGACAGACACTAGTAGCACTTTCTCAAGATCACCTTTCTGTGCCAAAGAGATGGACCAAATCAAAGTGATGATGGTTCAGAAGGAGCTACTGCTCCATAGAAAGCCAGTGCAGAGCCTTTGGGGATAAACACCTGCTGAAAGGCCATGGCTACTTGGTCATCGTCAGGGGCCAGGATTTCCCCGTTGTCTAAGATAGGCTGGGATCAGCCTCCAGTTGAGTTGGCTTGGAAGGGAGGGAAGAAGCTCTGGTTTTGGTCCCTGGCATCCATGTTTCCTCCGCTTCCTTTCCCTCCCCCCCTCCACCATCCATGCCCTTCATGGAGCCTGCATGCCCCCTCTTGAATTGCACAAATACTGATTAAATGTCCACTAGGAGAGAGGCGATGCCTCCCAGGCTGAGGGAGGCTCCAAATAGGTTCAGGTCTGAGTGATGATACTCTCACTGCACTAGAATAGCCAAAAAGGAAGAGATCCCACCCCCTCGTGGGGAGAGGTTATGTACATGTCACCAGCACCACTTTCCCCAACCACCAAAAAGCTTCAGAAAAAGGAAAATGAGGGAGGAGGGAGGAAAACTCCAAGCTCAGGGTTTAAGAAAAGCCTGGAAGTTTCTTCCTCTCAAATAGCAATGTGATGAGGCCACCACTACATCATCAAGGAGCATGCCGATGCCCCCACTGGTGGCCATGCCAGATGGCAGCAGGGAGTGGGGGCTATAAGGTAAGTGCCCAGAGCCCCAGTGAGGATTCCTGGCACAGCTGAATGGCAGTGCCCTGTGCCCATCCCACTGTATGGGATAAACTGCCAGGCAATGGAATTTCAACCCTGTGAAATGGCTCCAGAGTGTCTCCTGGCTCTTAGTGGGGCCAGAGGGTGTTTTAACTTGAGCCACTAGAGGGAGGATTTTGTTCTTCAACTGTGAGCTCTAAGGCAGCCGCTGAGGCAGCCCTGGGTTATGGCCTTGGAGCCTGGGCTGCTGCTGGATATTCAGTCTGCAAGCTTCGGAGGGAGAGAAATGGGGCAGGAGAGAAGTGTGCCTCCTTTTCTGTCCCAGCCTCACAGTCCCAGTGCCCCTCCATCTACCCCCGGGATCACAGGGTTCTTGAATTGGGGGCTAATTGTAAGAACTGATGCACAGATAATCACCATTGCCCAACGCAGGCAGCTTTCTCATCAAGACCACTGTTGTCCATACTGGGGAGTAACTTAAATGTGATTTTAAGGCACAACGACGCCAAAATCCTTACCAGACCTCGTGACTCGAAGGCGCATGAAAGCTCTGGCAGGTTTTGGAGTTGCTCCGAATTGAAAACAGGTGGCATTAAGTTAAACAGACTTTAACGCTATTACTCATTTTTTTAAAAAATGTGACTCAGATTTCATCTAGTTACTCAATTGTTCATTTATAGATGATACAGTTCATAAACCATACGCTGCAGGTATCTCCTACCTTCTAGTATCCCTGAAGCCACTTTGCTTGAATACCTCTAGTGTCGGGGCACTTCCCCTCTCACTGACATTCTTTTTGGAACAGCTCTCAAACTTGCTTAAGGAAGGAGTCAAAATTGTGTCTATGTAATTTCTACTTAGCATCCTTACTTCTGCCAACTGAGATGCTGTGGAGTAAGTCTGTCCTTCCCATCCTTTGAAAGACAAAATTATATGACAGGAAACATAATAGTGTTTGCCAGGAGAAGGGATGGGAGGATGTAACTATAGTTGTATGGAACAGGGTGGGGTTTTTTGTTGGTTTTTTTTGGGGGGGAGAGGGGGAAGGGTGGCCATGAAACTTCTATATCCTAATTGTGATTACACCATTTATGTGCTAAAATCCATGGGCCTATACACCAAAAGTCTATTTAATGTATGACCACTTATAAAATAATGTTTTTAAATCAGATAAGTAGGTCATTCCTCAAATGTGAAAAACTGCAGGCTCCACAGATCTCTGGGTTGAACATTGCTTGTGGTTTAGCTTCCTCATCAGCTCTGGTTCCACACTCGCCCAGCTCACACCCCCGGGCACCACAGAGGTGGCTCAGGATAAACCCAGAACTCGCAGATGGGAGCCTGAGCCTTCACTTACCTCCCAGCTCAGCCCATCCTCTTACAGGTACAATGGTTTCCTTTTTGACTTCTTGGGCACACCACAATTCTTATAACTTGCAGCCAATTAAAATCCCTCTGTTGTTTTATCTTTTGTCATAGTTAACTATAACAGACACGCAATGAAATATGTAATCATTTAAAATAAAGACTTGCCCAGCCAGTGTGGCTCTGTGGTTGAGCATCGACCTATGAACCAGAAGATTCAATTCCTGGTCAGGGCGCAGGCTCAGTGTGCGGGCTCCATCCCCAGTGTGGGGTGTGTAGGAGGCAGCCAATCAATTATTCTCTCTCATTATTGATGTTTCTGTGTCTCTCTTCCTCTCTGAAATCAATAAAAACATATTTTTAAAAAATCTTTATTTTTTAATGGCATGAAAAATGCTCAGGATATAAAGTGAAGGGAAAGTGTTAGGTACATAATAGTAGGAACAGTATGCTCATAACTATGAAGCAATATTTAAATATGAACAGTACTTCAAAATGCTTAGTTGTAGCCCTGGCCAGTGCAGCTCAGTTGGAGCATTATCTCATATACCAAGAGGTTTCGGGTTTGATTCCCAGTCAGGACAAGTGTGGAAGGCAACAATCAATATTTGTCTCCCACATCTCTCTCAATCAATAAAAACATATCCTCAAGTGAGTATCTAATCTAATAAGAGAGTGATATGCAAATTAACCCTCCCTTATACTACAAGCCATGCCCACAAGCCACGCCCACCAACCAATCAGGAGCAAATATGCCAATTAACTCAGATGGTGGCAGCCATAGAGTTGGAGTTGCCCCAGCCAATGGAGGAAGCCAGGGCCCTGCAGGCCCTGAGCTCTACTCAAGGCAACAAAGTTTCAATTATAGAAGTTAAATAAATCTCAGATACCTGTTTCCAGCAGACACTCCAGTAGGGACCTGAACCCTGAAGAGGCTGTGGGCAGCCTAGAAATGGCCATCAGCCCCTTAACCAGGCTGGCCAGGCACGCCAGCAGGTGGACATCCCCCAAGGGGTCCCAGACTGCGAGAGGGCACAGGCCAGGTTGAGGGACTCCCTCTTTCCCCCCCTGAGTGCACAAATTTTTGTGCACCAGGCCTCTAGTTTTAAAAAATGCTTAGCTATATAGGTGGAAAAATTGTGGGAAGTTTGTGTTTTCTCATTAATACTTTTTGAAAGTTTTCCAGTTTTCTATAATGACATTTTATAATTGGGAAAAGGAAGTTTTAACAAAAATTGTCATATCATCCTGAAATTATGCAAGTTGGTGTATTATATTCCCATCTGGCATATTTGATTGTTTGTTTGTTTTTGAAACATAATGCATCAGAACTCAAAATACACAAAGATGACAGAATGTAGTTCCAGTCCTCTAGGAACATTCTGTGAGGAGACACAATATATGTGACAATATTGTAAAGAAAAGTACCAAAAGTATAATCTAAATAAAGAGCTTTGGGACTTATGTGAGGGGGCCAAGATGACATTGACACACTCCTGAGGGTCTTCTCATTTCCACATTACCAATCAGTTCCTTTTTGCTGATCAGAAATCACTCCAAAGCAGCCCTTTTTGCTCACTGGTTTCTCTGCCTTCTGAGAGATGAAATTGTCAGGCGGACACATGAAGTCTTTGGTAGGTCTGGTCTTGCCAGGATGAGGGTTGGAGCAGATGTCCAAGGAATTGATGTTCCTTTGTCACTAGTGCTCTGAAAATATTGGAATATGTATCACGTTTTTGTTTTGGTCAAGTGGGGTGTAGGATACTTTCCAAATAATGTCATTTTGACTTATTTTGGTCCAATGTTCTCCACGTGCCAGATTACAAATTTGCAAACACCTGTGTAGTTTTCTGACACCCTCCACTATATCTTAAAAACCCACAGTTATTACTTTCTTCCCAAAAATTTCCGTAGGAATCCTATCATATCCTCTTCATTACATGTTGTGCTTTGACACATGCCTGAGACCATGAATATTGTTCCTGCCGATTTGTTTCTGATTTTCTTGAATGTGCTGAGGGAGCCTTCTTGACATCCTTGTTATATACATGATCTTCTTCCTAATATTAGTTTAGTTTTATAGAGGAGGTGCTGTTTCTCTTAACTTTCACTCATCCAATAACTTTCTGTTTCTATTTATTTCACAAACTTTTATTTTACAATGTTTGAAGCAATTTACAGGAAACACAAACAAATTTTAAAATGAGGGCTTCAGAGGCTAACACTAAAGAGAGGTAAGAAGAGCACAGAATACAGTTTGCAAACCAAAAGGCCTCCACCATCTCTTAATCGAACTTCAATAATTTTGAGTTTTCTGGCAGCCAAGGTGAAAGGGGGGACAGGTACGTTCATCATTAGCTCTTCTACTGCTCTCCTCACCAAAGGGAGCGAAGCCGCCCAGATCCTCTGGAGAAATATGGTATTTACTAGTTCTGTACAGCGACCCCTAAAGGAGGCACGGGAAGTGTCTACCACATTTTCCTGCCAATACAATGATGCTTTCCCAAGGGCGTTTTAATGAAGGCCAAGGACAGCACACCAAAGCACCACCACCAAAGCACCTCGAAGTGACCCTTTGAGGTGACAGACTCATCACGGACACTTTCAGTTAAGCCTCTTCTAAATGTTCGTATGTGATGTACTTTACTCCTGTAACCAAGCCCATTGCTCTGACTCTGAAGGACAAGATCTGTTTTGAAACATCACAAACATTCTCCTAGATGCTCCTTTCACTTTCACATCCAGCCCCTCGAATAAGAACAGAAACGCACCCCACAAGTCATCCTGCTGCTTCCTGAGCACTTCAGATGACACCTAAGACACTGTCCAGTCTCCCATTTCACTGGAAGCAGCAGGATGCAGTCAAGTCCATGGCTGGCTGATCTGGGCAGTCACTCACTCCTCCCGGGCAAGGTCTGTGCATTAAGGGAGGATCATGGCACTTTTCATTACCTACCACTGCATCTTTGATTTCCCATTAAGGATTCTTAAGAGCTGAGGAGAAGTCATAAGGAACTCTAGGGATGTTGAGGCATAGCCCCATGTGGCTCACCATAAACACAAAATTTATTTTCTCCTCAGTGAATGACAATTTGATGTTTAACATTTTAACATCTCTCTCTCTCTCTCCTTTTCCCCAAGATGCTTGTGCCATTTTATTTATTTCCTAAGATTTTTTAAAAAATCCAAACAGAAGTTGTAAGTACAATACAATAGAAACAACTTTTATCCTGATGTGTTTGAGAGCAAATTATTGACCCCACTGCTCCATTATCTCCTTCAAACAAGGACCTTCTCCTACATGGCCACAATACAGAAACCAGAAAAGGAAAATGCTTATGCATTACTGTCATCTAACCTTCACACACCAGTCAATTCTCATCAGTTATTCTAGGAATGTCCTTTGTAGTAAAAAGCTCTAGTTCAAAATCATGCGTTGCATTTACTTGTCATATCTCTTTACTTTCCCTCATTCTGAAATAGCTCCCCAGTCTTTATTTGATGGCCATTACTTGGACACAATGGAAGATTCCTGGCCAGATATTTAACAGAGTGCTTAGATCAGTTCATTGGAAGTTTCCATTGGCCCTGCACATTTGGCAGGAATATCACCAAAGTGGAGCTTGTTCTCCTTGATGCATTCCATCCTGTGCAAAGGGTTTCTATTTGCCTCCCTACTGATGGGGTTACCTTTGATCACTTAATTAAAGTGGAGCCTGCCTGGCATTTCCACTATAAAGTCACTCTTTCCCACTTTGCATTTAAATATTTTGTGGGGAGGTGCTTTGTAAGCACATAAGTACCCTGAACTTCCTCACACTTTGAATTGATTCATTTACATCTAATCTAATAAAAGAGTAATATTGAAATTGACAGTTTCTATGGGACACCTAAGCCATGCCCACCAGCCAATCAGAGCAGCTGTATGCAAATTAACCCAGCCAAGATGAAGGCTGGCAGTCACAGAGCTAGAGTAAATAGCAGGCTTCTGTTGCATCAGGAGTAAACTGTTCTGCTGGCCGGCTGGGCTTCTCCAGGCTCAGGCAACATACTTGCAACATTGTTTCAATTATAGAAGCCTCGGAGCTGAAGCAAACAGGAGGCTTCGTTACCTGCCTACGCCTTGGCTTAAAGGAACAGTATCAATTATAGAAGATAAATAAACCCCAGAAACCTGCTTCCAACCAGCCTTGCTGGGACATTGGATCAATGGGAGCTGTGGGCAGTCTGAAAGCCTGAAAACAGCCCTCAGGCCTGCACCCAAGTTGGCCACACCCCAATGGGGTGAGGGACCCCACTGGGGGGCTTGGCCAGCCTGCAAACAGCCATCAGCCCCTCACCCAGGCTGACCAGGCACGCCAGCAGGTGGACATCCCCAGAGGGGTCCCAGACTGCGTGAGGGCACAGGCTGGGCTAAGGGACCTCCCAAGTGCACAAATTTTTGTGCACCAGGCCTCTAGTTTTTATATAAGTACTGGAGGCCCAGTGCATGAAATTCATGCATGGAGTAGGGGGGTTGAGGGAGGTGGGGGTGTTCCTCAGCCCAGCCTGCACCCTTTCCAATTTGGGATTTCTCTCACAATCCAGGACTGCTGGCTCCCAACTGCTTGCCTACCTGCCTGCCTGATTGCCCCTAACCACTCCCCTGCTAGTCTGATTGACACTTAACTGCCCTCCTCTGCAGCCTGGTCACACCCTATTGCCCTCCTCTGCAGGCCTGGTCCCTCCCAACTGCTCTCCCTTTTAGGCCTGATTGCCCACAACTGTCCTCCCCTGCTGACCATCTTGTGTCCACATGGGGGTGGCCATCTTGTGTGTTGAAGTGATGGTCAATTTGCTTATTATTCTTTTATTAGATAGGATGGGCTCAGGATTTCCTATTTTAGTTAACGAGGTCTAATCTGTTACAATTATTATTTTATGTTCCAATTGCTCCCCAATTTGGCTAGTGGGGCCCCTTACAAGCCAGCTTCTGTGTACTTTTTAAATCTTCACTGGGGATATATTTTTATTGAATTTTTTTAGATCAAGAGGAAGGGAGAGAGAAAAAGCAACATCAATGCCAGAAACATTGATTAGTTGCCTCCCATACATGCCCTGACCAGGGATTGAACCCACAACCCAGGCATGTGTCCTGACTGGGAATCAAACTTTTCGGTGTACAGGATGATACTCTAACCAACTGAGCCACCCAGCCAGACACTTCTGTGTATTTTTAAGGCATGTTTCCATTATTCCTTAAGCACTTCCTTGCTTTCTGGCATCACCAGATGCCCCAAGCTCATCTTGTCCTGGATTTCTCTTTCTAGTCCTGGATTCAGCCATTTCATCAAAGAGTCCTGGTTCCTTTTACTGAAGAATGAATGACACATAGAAGGTAGTATTTGGTCACTAAGTGTACTTTTTATATTGACATGTTACTTTCCAAGCCCTGTTAATGAACAGGGTTAGGGGATGTGTGTATGTGTGTGTGTGTGGGGGGGGAATGGGGAGAAGGGGGGTGCTGCTGTGCACACACATTCACATCTCTCTTTTCTGCATTATCTATAAATATTGAAAAACACATGTTTGCACATCCAGACCTCCGATTCCAGTCCATCACCACAGGGTCCCTTTTTCCTTTCCACATCTGTAATTCTCTTTTCTAACAGCAAGAAGCCTGGCTCCCAATATCCTTGATAAACTTAGCCATTTGATCAGTTCCCCTGCATGTAACCAACCTCCCATCTCTGACATCATCATTTTGGCCATACAGATGTCCTCGCCTTGCTCTCCCTGCTCAGGCTCTCACATGTGTGCGAGTCAGGGGTGGTGAGGAAGATTAGTCTCCTACTACTCTGCCCACAAGGACACAGGGACCAGTATCAAGGAACAGGAGTGATTCTGCCATAACAGGATAAGTGTTCTCCAAAGGAAGGGCCTTTTGTGACACCGTAGATTTGCCCCATGATGTCTGTTACCTCTCACTTTCAGATGGAACAAGGTAAAAGATTCGAAACAGAACTAAAGAACAGGAATGATGTGGAAGTAGGAAATCCAGAAAGGAGATGTAAAGAAAGAACATGAGTGTATGGACGAAGAAGAGAAAAGAAGGAAGTAGAAGAGACTTCAAAATGAAGATGGGTAGGAAAACGAATATAAGAGAGATTGAGCAGAGGAGAAAAAGAAGATAAAATGAACTCTGTTGACTGGCATCACCCTCCTAACACTGGCCCCTGAGCATCTGGTGAACATGCTGGTCTCTAAGCTCTCAGCGCCAACTTTGATGTGTGCTCAATTAAGGGACCAGAGATGTTTCTAAGGTGTCAGCAGTGAATTGCCATCTCTGAGGCAACAAGTGCAACATCCTGCAGAAACTGTGTGCACAGCCTTCTGATATTCCCAGGTATTTCTCCAGGACCTCCTCCCAAGTGGATGTAGTCCAGCCTTGCAGAGGATGGGGATGCTTCCTTACCAGTTAAACCATATCTTGACCCACGAATTAATTCTGAAGTCTCTGAGATAAAGGCCTTTGAGTTTTTGAGAAGGCAAGGAGCTATTACCTTTTATGATCATAGGAAAATAGTGGATTCATTAATCCAAATGACTTTATCTGTCTTTCATCTGGTTAGTCCTCTCTGCAGCATTGGTCAGTGCTGCCAAATACACTTGTCTCCACTCCCCTACATCCCATCCTACCTCCTTCTGCTGCAGTCTACCTTCTCTCCACTGCATGGTCCAACCCAATCGGGGACAGGGACCTCCTGTTCCCAAATCAAGGAACCCTCGATCCTTATGTGAATGGCTTCTCTGCAGCATTTGCTGCTGCTGCTGTTGCTGCTGTTGACAGCCCTCCACATCTTGAAATTTCATTCCATGCTTAAAATCCTTTCATAAGCCCTCCAAGACTAAATGCCTGTCTCCCCCGTGGCCTCATTTCCACTGTTTTGGGGGCCTCACCTCCAGCCACACCCCATCTGGAACTTGAAAATCTCAGAATTCTGTACTCTGCACCTTTGCCCCTTCTTGGATTACTCTTAGAATGTCCTCCTCTCCCTTGATAACTCCTATTTATTCTTGAAAATTCAACTCAGTACTTAATCTTTCTGAGAATTATTAGGCAATAAATAACTACTTTCTTTTTAGCCCTTTAAAATTGTCAAATAAGCTTAGAAAAGTTCATGAAACATAGATGTGCAGATCAAAATATTGTTGCAAAATGGGCATGCTGTGCTTTCTACCCAAGCTGAGAAATAGAACAGAGCTCCCTCGTGAGACCCCCCACAGTCTCCTCACAATCATAAACCCCTTCTTAGGCTCAGCAGGTAACACTACACAGACGTTACAGTGTTCACTTCCTTGCTTTTCTCTATGATTTTACCACCTAACTATGCATTCCTAAAATCTAGAGTTTCTTTTTGCCTGTATTTATTTTCTTTTTCTTTTTTGAAAACCACAGCAATTTATTATTGATTCTGTGAGTTGGATAGGTTCATCCAGGTGGTTCTTTTGCTTTGTGTGAGATTAACTATGGCCATTTACTAGGATTCACTCAACTGTATGGTCCATGTGGCCTCTCCATGTGCCCAGTTTCTCACTGCAGGGTGATCTCTTCCATGGTAATCTAGAGTTTTTTCATGGCAATTGGTTTCTTCTTTCTTTCTTTTTTTTTTTTTTTTTTGATCTTCATTGTTGGAAGTATTACATATGCTCCCTTTCTTTCCCCATTGACCCTTTTGACCTGTCCCTGACCCGTGCCTCAGGCCCTCACCACACTCTTGTCTGTGTCCATGGTTTATGCGTAGATGCATACAAGTTCTTTGGTTGATCTCTTCCCACCCATCCACTTGCCCCCACCTTCTCTCTGAGATTCCACAGTCTGTTCTATGCTTCTATGTGCCTGACTCTACTTTGTTCATCAGTTTATTTTGTTCATTAGATTCAACACTATGAGTGATATCGTGTGATACTTGTCTTTCTCTGACTGGCTTATTTCATTTAGCATAATATTCTCCAGGTCCCTCCATGCTGTCTCAACAGGTAAAAGATCCTTCTTTTTTAACTGTTGCATAGTATTCCATGGTGTAAATGTACCACAGCATTTTCATTCTCTCATCTACTGATGGGCACCATGGCTGTTTCTAGATCTTAGCTATTATAAATTGCACTGCTATGAACATAAGGGTATATACATTCTTTCTGATTGGTGTTTCTGGACTCTTAGGATATATTCCTAGAGGTGGGATCACTGGATAAAATGGCAGTTCCACAATTATTTTTTTTAGGAAACTCCATACTGTTTTCCATAGTGGCTACACCAGTCTGTATTCCCACCAGCAGTGTGCTAGGGTTCCCTTTTCTCCACATGCTCATCAGAACTTGTCATTTGTTGATATGTTTATGGTAGCCATTCTGACAGGTGTGAGGTACCTCCTTGTCCTTTTATTTTGCATATCTCTGATGATTACTGACTGAGCATTTTTTCATATGTCTCTTGGCCATCTGTATGTCCACTCTGGAGAAGTGTCTATTTAGGTCCTTTGCCCATTTTTAAATTACATTGTTTGTCTGGCTTACGTTGTCTGAGTTCCTTATATATCTTGAATATTAACCCTTTATCAGATGTATCATTGCCAATATGTTCTCCCATACAGGGGGCTCCCTTTCATTTTGTTGATGCTTTTTTGTTGTTTTGTTTGTTTGTTTTTGTTGTGTAGCAGCTTTTTATTTTGATGTAGTCCCACTGCTTATTTTCTCCTTAGTTTCCCTTGCCCTTGGAGATATATTGGCAAACATATTGCTATGAGAGATATCTCATGGTTTCTTCTAGGATTTTTATTGTTTCACAACTTACATTTAAGTCTATGGTTTCTGCTAGAATTGTTATGGTTTCCCCTCTTACAATTAAGTCTTTTATCCATTTTGAGTTTATTTTTTTGTGTGTTGTAAGTTCGTGGCCTAGTTTCATTTTTTTTTTGCCTATATCTGTCTAATTTTCCCAATTCCATTTTGAAGAGTCTGTCTTGACTCCATTGTATGCTCTTGCCTCCTTTGTCAAAATTAATTGAACATAATAGCTTGTGCCAATTTCTGGGGTCTCTGTTCTGCTCCATTAATTGATATGCCTGTTCTTGTGCCAGTACCAAGGTGCTTTGATTACAGTGGCTTTGTAGTGTAACATGATATCTGGTATTGTGATCCCTCCAAGTTTGTTCTTCTTTCTCAACATTGCTGTGGCTATTTGGGGTCTTTTTTGGTTCCATATAAATTTCTGGAGTATTTGTTCTAGAGCTGTAAAATACGTCACTGGTATTTTACTGGTAATAGGGATTGTATTGCCCTAGCCAGTTTTGCTCAATGGATAGAGGGTTGGCCTGCAGACCAAAGGGTCCCAGGTTTGATTCTGGTCAAGGGCGTGTACCTCGATTGCAGATTCCTCCCCGGCCCAGGCCCTGTTCAGGGCTATGCAGGAGTCAACCATTCAATGTGTTTCTCTCATCTCAATGTTTCTCTCTGTCTTTCCCTCTCTTTTCACTCTCTCTAAAGAGGCAGTGGAAAAATATTCTCAGGTGAGGATTAAAAAAAGGGGGGGGGGGGATTGCATTGTATCTATTGATTGCTTTGGGTAGTATGGATATTTTAATGATGTTAATTCTAGCATCTGTTAACACAGAATAATCTTCCACTTGTTTATATCTTCCTCTATCTGTTTTTTCAACATCCTATAGTTTTCAGAGTACAAGACTTTTACCTCCTTGGTTAAGCTTATTCCTAAATATCTTAATTTTTTTTTTTTTTACTGCAATGGCAAATGGGATTGTTCATTTAGTTTATCTTTCTGAGGATTTATTATTGGTGTATAAAAATGCCATTGAGCCCTAGCAGTTTGGCTCAGTGGTTAGAGTGTGGGCCTGAAGACCAAAGGGTCTCAGGTTTTATTCTGGTCAAGGGTATGTACGTTGTTGCAGTCTCCTCCCCATCCCCATTTCAATGGGAAAATATCCTCAGGTAAGGATTAACAGATAAAATAAAATAAAATAAAATAAAATAAAATAAAATAAAATAAAAGTAAAGTAAAGTAAAGTAAAAATGTCATCGGTTTCTGGGTATTAATTTTAAGGAGAAGGTACTGATGCTTATCCACAAATCTCACGTTTGCCAATAAATGAGGTTACCAGAGGTGCCATTATAAATGGCTTTCATGTAGAGTTGTATGGCTCCCCACTGTGAACACTGAAAAAGAGCTCCCCTCTTTTTTTCCTGAAAAGAAGGAACTGAACTTGTCTAATCAAGAATGCAGTTCGTCATTGAGTGTCTGGTGTCTCGGATGCTGGTTTAATGGCTTCCATGGACAGCCATGGCAGCTGTGGAGCTGACCAGGCTGCTCCTGTGTCAGCCCTCCTTACCAGCCACCCCAGGCCCCCCTGGCTTCCATCCTTCAGACTCAGTAATTCTCCTCCTCTCCTTATCTGGCAGTGGTTATCATGGATCTCACACAATCTTGATCCTCCGAGCCCAAAGAATAGCTACAGTAGCCTTATGTTCTCACTGCCTGTGTGGGGTGTAGAATGTTCTCCTTCTGAGTCTTTTACTCCTCATTCACCCTCAGAACTTGAGAGGGTGGGGCAGGTGAAGGCAGTACATCTGCATTATTCTGAAGCTGAGGTCGAGGGATTACCTATGTGTCCTCCACTTCACCATATGAAGAAGTTGGGACCATGTCTTCATTGGATTCTTCCCTTTTCCCAGCCCCACGCCAGTGCCCAGCAGAGTTCCTTACAAACATGGGTACCTAACCTGCCACTTATTGAAAAATCAACTTTATAGCAATTGGGGACAAAGGAAGAAACTATTCTTAGAACTCTATAGTGCCATCTGCCAAGAAGGTCAGAATGACTATACAAATACAAATATGAATGGCACCCCTGCAGCTGAGGAGAGCATAGCTTTCCCACTTAAGCTATAATCTGTCTGATGGATAAATAAATTCTGATGCTTATCCTCAAATCTCATGTGTGCCAGTAAGTGGGTTTACCAGAAGTGCTAAGAAGGAAAAAATATCTAAATGAACATTAATTACTCCCTTTAGGTGGAAGAGTCACAAAATAGTTATTTAAGTTCAGGTCAGCCAGAATCTGCCAGCAAATGTATCTTGATTGATTTAATAAAAGAGCCAGTTGATATTTTAAAAATAGATTTGAAATTTGCCCTAGCTTAATAATTTTTTCCTTGTGGAACTAGAAAGCTGCCAGTTTGCAGAGAATAATAGACACGACATCAAAATGAATCCTTCTAGCTGATGTGGTGAGGGGCTGGGAAGGGGGTACTAACCGTGTGTTGACTGAATCTGACACCATGGTAAGAGTTATGCAGGGTGTGTTGCGTTGAAGAGGGCACCAAAAGCAAGGCAGCAAAAGGACTGCTGGGTCCAGTGGAGGGCTCCTTTTTCTAATTTGTCTTCCCACAGAGTATGTCTTGTTCTAATTCTCACAAGGACTCATCCTGTGCAAGGTACTCAGACTGTTTCCCCAAAGCTGAGCCTCATAGCAGCACTTCTCTGAAAGTAGCATCTAATGTACAATCTGCAAGGACAAACACCCTGACTTACCTGATCATTACTTCTTTCCTTATTTCTACATTAAATTATTAATAACTCCATAGGTCAATGAAACCTCTGTGTCTTAAGCTCAGTTCAGTGACTTTGTGAGCTGGCTATTTTCTGTTGAGCCTCCAGATTGCTCTTTTTAGTGCTCTGTTCAGTGTCACAGGAGACTGAACTTTGGGGACAACATCAAACAGGCTTCCTTGACTCTGGTTTCCTTCCACCTGGGTTTGGCCAATATGAGGCACCTCGGCAGGCTGGAAGGATGAGAGAATAGGACTTATTATGCATGCTATGGAACAGCAGTGTCCCAGTCATGAGTTGAATATTGTGTCCCCACAATATCCATATGTTAAAGTACTGATCCCTAGTACCTCAGCATGTGACTGTGTTGGGAAATAGAGCCTTTAAAGAGGTAATTAAGTTAAAATGAGGTTATTAGGTTGGACCTTAGTCCAATATGACTGTTGTCCTCATAAGAAAAGGAAATTTGGCTCAGCTGCTGTGGCTCAGTGGTTTAACATCGATCTATGAATTAGTAGGTCATGGTTTGATTCTGGCACCTGCCCGGGTTGTGGGCTCTGTCCCCAGTAGGGGGCCTGCAGGAGGCAGCCAATCAATGATTTTTCTCTCATCATTTCTATCTCTCTCTCCCTCTCCCTTTCTCTCTGAAATCAATAAAATAATTTAAAAAGAAGAAGAAGAAGAAGAAGAAGAAGAAGAAGAAGAAGAAGAAGAAGAAGAAGAAGGAGGAGGAGGAGGAGGAGGAGAAGAAGAAGAAGAAGAAGAAGAAGAAGAAGAAGAAGAAGAAGAAGAAGAAGAAGAAGAAGAAGAAGAAGAAGAAGAAGAAGGTGCCCTAACCAGTTTGGCTCAGTGGATAGAGCATCAGCCTGCAGACCGAAGGGTCCCAGGTTCGATTCCAGTCAAGGGCATGTATTTTGGTTGTGGGCACACCCCCAGTCAGGGGCATGCAGGAGGCAGCTGATCAATGTTTCTGTCTCATCAATGTTTCTAGCTCTCTATCCCTCTCCCTTCCTCTCTGTGAAAAAATCAATGAAATATATTTAAAAAGAAGAAGAAGAGGGAATTTGGACAAAGAGACATGCATGAAAAGACCATGTGAAGACATGAGCCAGAGAGACTTCAGAAGAAACCAATCCTGTCAGCCCCTGGATCTGGAACTTCTAGCCTCTAAAATTGAAAGAAAATAAATTTCTGTTGTTTAAGCCACCCAGTCATGGCATTTTGTTAGGGCATCCTGAGCAAACTTAACACAGCCCCTCTACCAAAAATCATAGGTGCTGACCGTGCTCCCTCCCCTAGAGCCACATTCTCACCCTGGGCTTGAGTCACTGCTCCCCCCACCTCCACCCTTGACCCCAGACTTCAGGAGAGGAAAGAAAGGTTTCTTGCTATTGCTGAATTATCATGGCTGTTTTCCCTTTGCTAACCACCTTTATTAAACTCTATTCAATTACCCATTTTGAGTGCACCAGGAATTACTTGAAGTAACTTGGACGGATCCACTGGTTCCCCTCCCAGTTTGCCTGACTTGTTCCTCAAATGTAATCCTCGTTAACAGAAACAAATCAGAATGGGTCATTGGGTGAGATAAATCCTTCTATCATCTTACTGGGTAAAAAAAAAAAATTCTGAAATTCCCTATGGTGACAAGAAGCTATTGAAATATGCAATAGCAGTGAGGTCTGCAGAAATAAAGACATAGAGCCTGTCCAGCCAAAGTCACGCTGACACTGTGCTAATGAGTGAGAAAATTACTGCTTTGAAAAGAATTTCATGGCAATGGAGAAAACACTTTGAAAATGGAGATTTAGAGTTTTTCCACCATTGTGTAAATTTGTTTCTGAAAACAATATTTTCTGTGTTAAAAATTCTAACATGTACACATTTTTAAATTGGGAAGTGGGATTTTTCTAAATTATTTAAAAATCTTTCAAGTGTGTAATTTCTAGGAACATCTATCATCTATCTATCTACCTGTATACTACACACCTGTTCATAAAAATGGTGCCTCAACCAGGCTTCCTAGCCTTTGACTTTCTCTGGCTTTAGCCAACGGGAAGCCCTTTTTGATTTGATTCTAAAAACAATTGACTGATTATAAAGAAGAAGGAAATTTATTAGTAAACTTTCAACAGAATCTTTTCATAGCTGGTGGATGTGGCCAAAACATGAGTCACAATAGAGTAATGAGAGACAACAATGCCCTTCTTGCATGATTTTTGTACCACAATAATCACTAAAACCAGGTATCAAAATGAGCTCTAGCGAGACTTAAAAAACCAATCCTGTCACCCCCTGGATCTGGAACTTCAGATAAATAAAACCAATATAATTTTATTGATTTCAGAGAGAAAGGGAGAGGGAAAGAGAGAGAGAAATGATGAGAGAAAATCATTACTTGGCACCTCCTGCAGAATCAGATTCTAGAATCCCATTATGAAGTGGTAAAGCAAGTTTTTCAAGTGAAGCATCTTCAGTCACATCTATTTATATATCTATATCTATATCTATATCTATATCTATATCTATATCTATATCTATATCTATATCTATATCTATATCTATATCTATATCTATAAAACCCTAAGTGACCAGTCGACCATTTGACCAGTCGCTATGATGTGCACTGACCACCAGGGGGCAAATGTTCAATGCAGGAGCTGCCCCCTAGTGGTCAATGCGCTCCCTTAGTGGGAGCACTGCTCAGCTGACCAACAGGTGCCAGATGCTGGGCTCACAGGGATTGGGCCGAAATTGACAGTCTGACATTCCTGAAGGGGTCCCAGATTGTGAGAGGGCGCAGGGCCAAGTTGAGGGACCCCACTGGGCCTCTAGTATAAATATAAAATGAGTATACATTAATAGCATAGTACAAGCAAAAAGGGTTTTTGTACCATTGAGAAAATAAACAACTTGATATTTTCGTCTTTAAAATGTTGTCTTTGTAGTTCAATAGCTCATGTATATTTATCTAATTTAATAAAAGAATAATATGCAAATTAACCCTCACTCCATTACACTTAAGCCACTCCCACCAGCCAAGCCATGCCCACCAGCCAAGCCACACCCACTAGCCAATCAGAGCAGTGATCTGCAAATTAACCCAGCCAAGATGGTGGCCAGCAGTCACAGAGCTAGAGCAAACAGGTGGCTTCAGTTGCACCAGTGATGGAGGAAACTGCCTGCCTAGGCCAGCTGTGGCCTCCACTCAAGGCAGCAAAGTTTCAATTATAGAAGATAAATAAATCCCAGAAACCTGCTTCCAGCCAGCCTTGCTGGGACCTTGGGTCAATGGGAGCTGTGGCCAGACTGCAAACAGCCATCAGGCCTTCACCCAGGCACCCCAGTAGGGACCTAAACCCTGAAGGGGATGTGGGAAGCCTGAAAACAGCCCTCAGACCCTCACCCAGGCTGGCCAGACACACCAGCAGGTGGACATCCCCCAAGGGGTCCCAGACTGCAAGAGGGCACAGGCTGGGTTGAGGGGATGCTCCCACCGAGTGCACAAATTTTTGTGCACCAAGCCCCTAGTAAATAAATAACAAGTATGGAAAGTATCTGCTTAAAATTTTTTACTGAGCCCTAGCTGGTTTTGTTCACTGGATAGAACGTTGGCCTGGGGACTGAAGTGTCCCAGGTTTGATTCCAGTCAAGGGCATGTACCTTGGTTGCGGGTACATCCTTAGTAGGGGGTGTGCAGGAGGCACCTGATTGATGCTTCTCTCCGATCGATGTGTCTAACTCTCTTTCCCTCTCCCTTCCTTTCTGTAAAAAATCAATAAAATATATATTTTTAAAAATCTTTTACTGATTCTGGTGAGACATACAAAAAGCCAGGAGACCACTGAGCATTAAAGCATAAGGGTTGCAAAAAAAAAAAACAAAACAAAACAAAACATCACTGTATCCAGACTCGTAGAACTTCAGAGCCACACAATTCCTTCTCCTTCAAAGTGGCTTTAAAGGAAACAAAAGGAGAGGCGTGAAGGAATGCTGTGACCGAGGGATGGCCTGCGCCTCACAGCCTGCCCACATGAGCCAGGAGAGTAGGCAGGCTCATTTGGTTGAACCGCCACATCTTAGGAAGTTTTGGAAATATTTGGAATGCAGTGGGAGGCCCAAAGGACCACCCAGTAGTAAAAACCCAAATGAAAACCTCCCCAAAACAACAGGGGACAAAATGAGGGTCAACTCCTCCCCAGCTGCACTCCCTGGCCGGGGCTGGGCAAGGAGGTCAGCCAACTTGCCTAACTCTGCCTGCATCTCACATGCATTCCTGAGAGTCACAGAGGTTATGAGCCTTGGAAATCATGTTATCACAGTGTGTGATGATTGGAGGTGACAGAAAAAACTCTAGTCATGTCAGAGAGAATAGCCATTTAGACTATAGACAAGGGGGAAATGCCCTGGAGTGCAACCCAGCAGGCCTTTTGTCTCATGCCGCCAGCCAAACCAGAACCCTGCTCCAGGCAGAGCTCTGGGTGGATAGTTACTGGCTTGGCCTCTCAGGCAAAAGGCTATAAAAATACATTGGTGGAGTGCAGACAGCAGGGTGGATTTTGAAATCAAAGCTGCTTCTTCCAATCGGCTTTCAGTTATTGTTGTTTTTCTCAGGATGCCTCACTGATTAAAATTAAAATCTGGTCACAAAACAGGGGACTGGTGAGACATTCACTCCTCTACATCTCCATTGATGCATCCTGCTGCTCCCAGCTTTTCTCCTTTGTCAAGAAAACAAAATTCAAGCGAGTAAAGCTGAAGATCTAATAGGCTATATTCAGTGATTCGTGAATTGGGCAGCATTCCATCTAGCAACTAGAAGGGTGCTCGGGGTATTATACAAAAGGGAAGGTTTTTGTAGGAAGAAGGGAATGTGTGGTAGGGGAGAGTTTAGTAAGAGAAAAAATAATTATTTTCATACCAGGACATCTTTTTTTTTGGTGGGGGTGGGGGTGGGTCATACATGTTGCCTCTCCTTCCCATTGGTGGTAGTGGTAACCTGGGGGATGGAAAAGGCCCACGTGACACATTGCCTCATGGTGTTAACCAGAAAATCGCCAACTGGTTGATTAAGATTACATTTCTGGTGATGAAGGTTGAAACTGCGATTAAGTCAGGAATTAAGTCTACTAGTAGATCTGGTATGGGCTTTAGCACAAGGGGTGCCGTTTGGGTCTGTGGTTTTCTCTTTCACACCTTAAAGCCGGGGTGAAGCAAAACTGCCTTCTCAGCACCAAAGCTGCTTCATCTCCCTACAGAAGTCTTCAGAGAAGATCCCCTGAAAGGCTGAAGCCAGCCTCCCTTGCAACTATCTAAAAGGAATCATCGGCTGATGTTAACAAGACATCCTTTCTGCTACCCATTTCACAGTCATTTTCTTTGTGAAATAAATACCAGTGATTTGTTGTTGCTTTGTTTTTTTTTTATTTTAATTTAAAAATTTTTAATGTATTTTTATTTTTTTAATTTTGTATTGAAGTATTTATTACAAATGTGTCTTTATCCCCCCAGCGTCTCCTCATCCCCCCAGTCTTGCCCTCACCCTCACACCCTGTTGTCTGCATCCATCGCTTATGCTTATATGCATGCATACAAGACCTTTAGTTGATCACTCCTCCTTATCCCCACCATCCCCTACCTTCTCTCTGAGGTTTGAGCATCTGATTGATGCTCCTCTGTCTCTAGATCTGTTTTTGTTCATTGGTTTATGTTGTTCATTATATTCCACAGATGAGTGAGATCACGTGATATTTATCTTTCTCTGACTGGCTTATTTTACTTAGCATAATGCTCTCCAGCTCCATCCATGCTGTTGCAAATGGTAGGAGTTCCTTCCTTTTTACTGCGGCATAGTATTCCATTGCATAAATGTGCCAAAGTTTTTTAATCCATTCATCTGCCAACGGGCACTTAGGCTGATTCCAAATCTTAGCTATGGTAAATTGTGCTGCTATGAACATAAGGGTACTGCCCATTAAACGGTGGTCTGATTAGAAATTAATAGGATTTGGTAATGTAGATAAGATAAGCCCATCCCTAAATTTTGCTAAACCCCATCATTCAGTCTCCTGCTCAGGGGGACCTTTTAAACTCCAAGAACATCCAGCTGAATGGCAGCATGACTTCCTTGCCTCAAGCAACACTCTGTAGATCCAATGCTGGCAGATGCTGCCATTTCACAGGACTGTGACCTCCAAACTGGGTTTTTCTTCTCTTCACTCCTACAAAGAATAAGGTCATGTGCTCCCAAATCCTGTTCCCAAGATGACCTTCCAAATGGACACCTGGGCATCCAAACTCCCTCCCACTGGGAGGAATTATAACTGAAGAAACAGGTCAAAACAGTCCTGTGTTGTTGTTGTTTTTTTAAAAACATATTTTTATTGATTTCAGAGAGGAAGGGAGAGGGAGAGAGAATTGGAAACATCAATGATGAGAGAGAATTATTGATTAGCTGCCTCCTGCAGGCCCCCCACTGGGGATCGAGCCTGCAACCCGGACATGTGCCCTGACCAGGAATCGAATCATGACCTCCTGGTTCATAGGTTGCCTCTTAACGACTGAGCCACGCTGGCTGGCCAGGCAAATGTTTAATGAGAGACTGGGTTGTTTTATAGAGACAACAGACCAACACTGAAAGTTATGCAGCTAGGGCATGAGCAGAGGAGAGAATCTGGGCCTCCTGTTGCGCCCAGAACCAAAGTCTCGCCTCCTCACCACCATCACCACCGAGGAGCCAAACCAAAGGACCAGGGCGTACTGGAACTTCAATAGTGGAAACCTTTCAGAAGCCAAGGGCCCATTGTTCAGGAAGATCCAACCATAAATGGCCAAGTTCCAATTAAAACTTGTCCCACCAGCCCTTTCGCATACCTGTTCCCTCTATCCCTTTAAAAACTCTTGGCTGTACTTCAAACACTGATGTTTTGAGTTTTGGCCTTTCAAAGCATCAGGTGCGCAGGCTGTGGTCTGGTAATAGCACAGCACTTGTCATTTACATCACACACCACCCTCCAGAAAAACCCGACTTCTCTCTGTACAATTAATGCACACACTTTAATCCATTCGGCTTTTTGAAAAATGAAAGTAGGGCCTTGGTTTACTGAGGCTTGCCTACCCCACTCTCGAATGCCAACACATTATTGGACCTGTGGCAGCCTTGTACTTAATGTTTTGTGTCGGGGCCATTTCCATCTTGGCTGGGGAGCTAAGCGTGGAATTTTAACTATGGCTCTCCTTGTGTTTAACAGGCTAAAGTCAAAAGGCCACCTCACATTCTACATCGGATTTGCATGAACAACCTCCACTGGAATGACTCATGTATATCTGCATTTAGTTAAAATACCCCAATACTCAGGCATTGTTAAGTAACATTCATTTTTTAAATATCTTTTAAATGTGCATGTGGGAGGGTGAAACTGCATGTGTAAATTAATCCAAAATTCACTCCGTTTGAGGAGATATTTCATTTTTAAGGGCAGAAAGCCATTTGGACAGCGCTGCTCATCAGTTCCATCTTTCTACATACCAACCGCCGAGCTGCTCCGGGCTTACCTTGGAGGCCTCATTAGTGGAGTCCCACCTGGTTATTTAAGGGGGAGGTGTGCTAAAGCAGAGTCCACGGCAGCCTGGACCCAAGAAGCAAGATCACGTTCCAGCTCTGACAATAGTTGTAGTGACTTGGGCAAGTCACTCAATTTTTCCCCGTATCCACTCATCTGAAAACTGTCGACTTGGCAAGGGTTTATGCGACGTCAATAGATAACAGCTGTTAATTTTGTATTTTTACCTGTTATTCAAGCCAAAAATGTAAACAAACAAACAAAAACCCAATAAAGATGGAGAACAATGTTAGTTTGAGTATAAATTGTATAACTCCTTTGGAAAGCAGTTGCAATAACAATGAGGGTTTAGAATTGTCTTCTTTGATTTAATAATTCCACACATGAGAATTTGTCACAGGAAATAAAAAAATAGTGAGAGGAAATCTCTTTGAATAGCTATTTCCTTCATTGCATTTATTTTTATCATGGAAAAACAAGTGAAAGAGCCTAAATTTTAAGCAAATAAGGGAATGTTTAAGCACATTATTACATGCTGAGATGATGCTTAGATTACATTCTTATAATATTAAATAAATAAAAATGGTTTCAAAATACATATTCTATATGATCAAGCACAACTTTGTACACCCTCCCAAAAACAAATAAAAAAACAACGAAAAATTATAAGCATTAAAAAGAATTGGAAAAAATAGAACAAAATTTACATGGATAGAAGAAAACTGGAAGATACTTTGGATAAAAGCACTGTATGAACTTTTGCCCCTCTTTTCATTCCTAAGATGCGATAGTTAGCATATAGTAAAAGAATATTTTTAAGGGTTAGACCTTAGTTCCTGATTAATTAGAACATTCTTTTCAACTAACTTTCCAACTAATCAAAGTTTTACCTTAATTAGCCCTACAAAATAGTTTTGAGATACTTTTTCCAGTGGTTTATTCTTATGGTTCCATCCAACTATCTGTAAGATCATAAACATTCAGGAACTAGCACATTTGGCATTTGGTCAAATAGCAAAAGCTTGGATTTAGCCATTGAGTGTCATAAGGCCCAACATCAAAGGAATTTTCCAATGTTGCTCCCTGAATGCAGCCTGGCCCATGTCATTTGATCCTCAAGAATGCTGAGGGGTGAGCAGCAGCGGGGGAGGGGGGTGAATGCCCATGGCAGGGGAGCCAGTGTACACATTTCCATCAGCAGAATAGGTACGAGCCAAGCCAGCGAGGGTGGCACACTTTAAGTGTAGACAGCAGTTTTGAGGGAAAACTTGCCAGCATATCGTAGTGAATTGTATGTAAGGAAGGGGATACAATGAATAGAAACTCGTTAATGTACAGAAATAGAGCAAAGCATCCAAAATAGGCAAGTGCATGGATATTGGCTTCTCTCACCCACCAGAAGTAACTTGTGTTGCCTTCAGATGAAAGCTGACTTTCTTGGCTTCCTTTTGTGATTATAGAAAATACCATTTTGTGTTCCTAGCATGTCCTACAGCTCACTTAGGAGCAGAGCACCACGCTCAGAACCGAATGGAGTCGTCCATCAGGGAAGCAGAAGATAGTCTGTGTGATGGGAACCCGTAGAGGAAATGGATTTTGCAGGAAAGGAAGAATATCTCTATGGCAGAAATTAATTCAGTTTTTGAATTTCAAATAGAAGCGTTTCCTCACATCTGATTTCACTTAAAGAGCAAAAGACCAACCTTGTACCACAATGGCGGGGAATTAAAAGCCCCTTGAGGGCTTATGTAATTACAGGTTAGAAATGAAAAGTGGTTTTAAAATCTTCTAATGCTTCACCACACACATTCCTTTTTTTAAAAAGATATTTTATTGATTTTTTTTTTAGAGACAGAGGAAGGGAGATGAAGAGAGAGAGAAAGAGAGCAACATCAGTGTGAGAGAGAAATATCAATCAGCTGTCTCCTGCACACCCCTATTGGTGACTGAGCCCAAAACATGGGCATGTACCCTGACCAAGAATCAAACCTGCAACCTTTCAGTGCACAGGACAACGCCCAATCAACTGAGCCCTACCAGCCAGAGCATCTACACATTCTTTATAGATAAGGAGATAGTTCAGAGAGGTTAGGGATTTTCCTGATATCACACAGCCAGTAAATGGTCGAGTCAGGATTCAGTCCCAGGCCTCCTGGCCTTTTGCTCTTACTACTCACATAAACCTCCACCAGTACTGTTCATCAGATGGTCAAGAAGTAGTGTAGCATGATGTTGGACAGGTCAACTAATCTCTCTGAACCTCACCCTCATCTATAAAACAAAATAATAAACCCTGTAACATGGTGGGAAGAGTTAAATGAGATGATGTCCCTCCGTGCTGAGCAGCGATCCTGGCGGACCACGGAAAATTCCAGGGGTAGCATCTCCCGTTACTATCATGCCACTTTCTTGATGGCAGGCCAAAATTCCTGAACTTTCAGCGTCAGCCTGGAAAGAAGAGTATGATCCAAACACGTGATCCTTCTTCACAAAAGCTGTATGGATGTCTCTGTCCTCAGCTATGCCCAATCAAATCCAATCTGGACCATTTTGTGCTGGGCACTATTTTTAACGCTAATCTCATTAGTTTTTTACTTTCATTTTCTAGTTATCCAAACAAACTATTTTTACAGGCTGATGACTAGACCCAAGCTGCCAATAAAATAGACTTATCTTGAAAACACCAGGATCTTTCTGAAGGAATGTAACTATAAACACACATATTACGGGAAATTTTAATAGGAGTTTGGTTATTGACTTGGATGCCAGCTCAACTCTAAACTGGCCCTGTATGGTTTTGGGGTATTAAAATCTATATGTGCTTAATATCCCAGCTACTCTGCCATCCATTAGGTTTGAATGTCCTTTATGGAATGAACTTGATCCTCCCGCCTTACTTTTGGTCTCTCTCCAGAGAAGCTAATGCGCTGGCATAGTTCTGCCATTTGTCAGCCAGAAGTCTGGTTACACATTTGCTCGTCAATCTAAACCTAACCTATTCTCATATGAGCACTTGGGGTTTCGTGTAAATCAACCAGACGTTCTGTCATTCACCAGCAATATCTCTCTATAGTATTCTACACCCATGTGCCTTCATGAAATATTTCACTATGTTTGTGGAAGAACTATTCAAATGAATGTGCTTTTTCAGGAATGGTGACACCAGAATGTTATAAATCTGTTCATTACCACAACAAGGATAAATGGTATTTCTGCCAAAGACTTTTGATATCCGGTACAGTAATGAATCTCAGCACTCTCTGAAATTAAAAGTCTGCCCTGAGAGGTAAGTGGTATAATGCATGACTAACAAAACGCAAACCCAAATTTCGGAGCTAAGCTTTCCTTGTCAGTGTAATTGATCGTGTCTGACAGACACTGCCTTAGGAAGTTCCTAATATTATTTCTACTCTCTCAGTCTTAACGTGCAGGTGAGGCTGACCCCGCTGTGTGTAAAAGGGCAGGTCCTTACTAACTTAGCATGTTTTATTGTGATTTTTCTTACATTTGAATTCACACACACTTTAACGGTTGTACTTTAAATGTCTGTTATGGTGTAAGGATAATATTTCATAGAATTATTAGTTCATCTTTCAGTGAAATATTTTTTTTATTGTCTGAAGTTTTGCATTTGTCTTCTTTTTCCCCAATCGACACCTCCCCCTCCATTTCAGTGAAATATTTTAACATTCAGTTGGATATTCTCTGAGAAAGCTTTTCAAGATATTTGTTTCTGATTATAGTGATTAATTGTTAATTTTTTTTTAGGTAGGTGACTTGACTGTAGTCTTCACTAGCTCTTTGGGCATTTTCAAGAGGCACAAAGCAACTAAGGAATTGGGAATGTTTTTAAACAAGACAAATAAATATCAGTCCTCATGGACATGTGCATGACATGGGGCCAGTTAACTCAGTGCTTCTGAATTGTAAATGGTGTTTTAATGTAGAGCTTGTTAATTCATAAGGACCATGGAGAAAGTGCAGAGGGGAAGGCTTCCCATCTAACATTTCATTTAATAGTACATTTTATTCCTGCAAGTGTCTGAAAACACTTGGTATCATTACTGTTCACTCGGAGTCCTGGAAGTATGACCATAAGTGCTATAAAAAAACACTAGTATCTGTAAAAAGTTACTAATCCAAATACTGTGTCCTCTAAAACAAAAGACCCACAGATAGAGATGTATTGCATTAGCTCTCAAAATGCCTAAAATGGACAGAATATAGCCTCATATGGTCAGCGAGTAGGGTTTCAGATTCTGAACAGGCTCAGCAGATCACGGTTAAAGTTTGTTGGGTTTCAGACATCCAGTCACTTGGTCATAGCATAAAGATTAGTGTCTACTTATAATAAGTAAAGTGCTGTATCTTACTGAAAGGCAGAAATGCGTTCCTCCCTTCATTGTTGTGCTTTTTCCTCTATCTGACTTACTCCCTCTAGTGTTTACTGCGTAAAGCACGGGAACCAAAGCTCAATGTACAAACAAAAAACCATTATTACAATCCCTCGATATTTTCCCCAGTTACTGTGTACTAAAGCAAACTTACCACCAGATGTTTTGACATGAATTCTAAGTGACTACAATCATCTTTTATCTGAGAGTCTCAAAGTTAGATTTTCGTATTCCAACTTTAGATCCCAAGAGGGGTCATTGGCTTCTACCCTCTTAGGGGTAGGTGCCTCCTCTGCCCTTGATCCCGTGTATTCTACTTGCAGCAGAGCAAAGATTCTCTAACGACTAAAGCCTGCAAGCAGACAGTTCATTGACATAGTTTCAAACGTATACTTTGATTCTTCTAAGTTACACAACACGTTCATGATATTTTGACTCAAGAGGAAAGTGAGTAATTTTTAAAATAGGTTTATAAAAACTCCTGGCTTATTTTCCACCACAGAAGTCCTTAGTCAAACCAGGAAGAGTAGCTTCTTCATAAATGTATTGCTTATGGAAACTTCTTTATAGAGAAGAAAATATACTTCCAGAGCTGTCAGCTGCCATTGCTGCTACCTTGGAAACCAGCCACAGCTGAATGTAAGAGCTAACTATAGGACAAGGTCATCTGGGGACCCACGCAGCCAGCTCACAGAAATGGCACCCACACCTTGCCAGAGCACATGGGCTGGCTAGCCCAGCACGGAGAGCTATTTTCAGCTGGAGTTCCCACAAGAAGGCTCTGGGACTGTCCTTCATGCTGCTGGCATTCAGTGTTACATGAAACCATTTCAAACTATAATTTTCTCTGTACTCTGATTTCTTCTCTCCTTTACCACATCTTACCTTTCTGAGAGCCCTATAGGAGGTTCATAGATGTCAAATTATAATATTAAAACTGACCTTATACTTAACAACACAAAGCTCACCCATATACACGGCTCTACTACATCAAATTATTTCAATTAATACCTGAGCAGGAAAGCTCAGGCTTAGTTAGCTTCCTATCTCATTACTGTCATCCACCAACCTCCAGTCTTTGCAATGCTGGTGAATTGGAGGCAGGGAGATTGGCTTGGAAGAATGGCAGCAGTCTAGGCAAAAGTGGGTGAAATGTAATGACAGCAGATGTAGAAGAGGAGAGGATCAATAGCAGGTCCTTAGACATCTGAATGGACTCTTCTGAGACTCCACAAACAGCTTGCGTGCACACACACACACACACACACAGCACATTTTGGACTCTACTGTTCAGTGTGAGACTTTTTTTTTTAATTGTCTAAAGTTTTACATATGTCTCCTTTTTCCCCAATTGACCCCTGCCTTCCCCAGTGTGAGACTCTTTATGTAGGAAATTTATATTGTTGATTTTATGTTCCCTACAGAAGCCATACTTAAAGTGGCAAATAAATTTCATCCTAGTAATTAATAAAAATAGAAATCTCATAAACAAAGCAGCCAGTTGCATCCAAGAAAGTATATTTTAATCCAAGTCCTGTTTTGACCTATGCCCTTTCACCAAACAGAACCTGACTTACCAGATTCCAAGCTGGGTTGTTGTCTAAGAATTCATATCTATATTTCAGGAAAACTGATGCTTCTGCCAAGAGATGAACTAGAAAAGTCTTGAGGACCAGGGAATTCAGGCAGAAAAAAAAGAGTCAGGAACAAGTACATGTGGGCCTGGGACTTGCTGCCCAATAAGCAGAGTCCAACTCTGGAATACTTAGAACAAAAGGGGCTGTTAAAATTGAGACAGACACTATGCATGGCTCATATATATTGTATGCCTTTAGGCTATCTCTTCTTTCAATAATATCCCTACTAGAGGCCTGGTGCACAAAATTTGTGCATGGGGGAGATCCCCTCAGCCCAGCACCTTTCCAATCCAGAACATCCCTCTCACAATCCTAGATTGCTGGTTCCTAACTGCTCACCTGCCTGCCTGCCTGATTGCCCCTAACTGCCCTCCCCCTCCCACCAGCCTGATCACCCCAATCTGCCTCTGCCTGCTGGCCTGATCATCCTTAACTGCCCCCCCCCCCCTGCTGGCCTGGTCACCCCATGCAGCCTGCTGTTCAGTCATTTGGTTGTCCCTCACTAACCCCCCTGCTGACCTGGTCTCCCCACGCAGCCTGCTGTTCAGTTGTTACTGTGACAGAGTCCCATCAATTTGCATATTCCTCTATTATTAGTATAGATATTCTCTGCTCATCCTTGCAAATTCCCAGCTTGAATCTAGGCTTTACTTATTAAACTCGACTTCATACTCATTTATCAGCACAGTCCCCACATTGGCCTTTCCTGTTTAGATATTTCCCCTATGGGGTTTCCCCTTGAAGCAAATATTTCTTTAAGAGGCTGCCGAGGTTTAACTAATCTATGCTTGCCCTTGGTGACATTTGGGAGCCAAAGTTCACGATGCATAGTCTTCTCTAGCATCTCCTTATCAAACCAAGTATCAACCCTGCTTAAGTTCTGCTCAAAGCTCGGACATATGTGGATCACTCACCAGCTGTGAAAAATTGACTCCCAGGAAAACACTTTGACCATAAAACTCTTCTCAAGTCTGGCTAGCCTCCATATCTAAACTTCTCTTACTCTTCATCTATACAAACTCTCCATTGTTTTCATTATCTTATTTGAAAAAGAAGTTGTTGAGAGTTTATGTGCTGTACCTTGGATGGAGGCAGTGAACAAGATAAATGAAGTCCTTCCCAAACTTTTCAGTTGTCCCTTGAATCTTACCAATATACAAGAATCTGTCTGTATGTGTCAAATATACTCCCACCTGCTATTCCTCTGGGCCTTTCTGAATTCATATACTTCATGTAAGTCTTCTTACCTATGTCTGGTGATGTCCCTCTTACAGCAGGCTGGGTTATGAACCAGCTAAAGGATCATACCTAAACGTGCTGCACTGAGCCACTGCTGATCTTCAGGAGGCTTCTGGTAGTATCTCCAAGGGCTCTGTCATCCTATAATTTGTATTGTTTAGGGGCTTTAATAAGCGTACTGGTAGAAAGGACATACTTACTCCTTGTGTGAACAAAATGAAGCTGGATGGGTAAGAAAGGTCTCCAACCACGGAATGAAGATGTGCTGGTTATCTCTTGCTACATAACAAAACATACCAAAACTGAGTGGCTTAAAACAACAAACACTTATTATCTCATCATTTCTCTGGTCCATAAATTTAGAAGCAGCTTAGCTGGGTGTGTCTGGCTCAGGGACTCATGTAGTTGCAGTTCAGATGTGGGTCAAGGCTGCAGTCATTTGAAGGCTTGACTGAGGCTGGTAGATCCACATCCAACCTGGCTCCCTCACAATGCTGTGGGCAGAAGGGCTCAGTTCTTCACCATGTGAGCCTATCAAGACATGGCAGCAACCTTTCCACAGAGAGAGCAATCTAAGATAGAGAAGAAAGTCACAGTACCTCTTATGACCTAGTCTCTACTTTTTTTATGTGTTAGAAACAAGTCACTTGGGCCAGTCTATAGTCAAAAGAGGATAATTAGGCTTCATCCCTTAAAGAGAGGAGTTTAAACATTTTTGTGAACATATTTTAATATAACCACTGAAGCTGCTTGAAAATTGGAGCTGTGTCCTCAATCCATGATGTGAAAGATCTAATTTTGCAGCAGTCTGAATAAAAATTCATAGGAGTTTCGGTCAACAGAGTTCAATGTGGGCCTGCCCCCAAAGTCAACATGATCCTACCCTACATGAAGAACCAGGTGTCCTCTGGGATGAGGAAGTGAGTCATGTCTGTTTTTCTGTGTCAGGGTCAGACCACAGTAGAGAGCTTTATTCAGTTTGGAACACCACATGGAGGGACACACTGGGGCCTATGTAGAGGACAGCAAATAGGGTGGTCAAGAAGTTTGAGGTGATGTCCCATAAAAGATTATTGAAGGAAAAAGAGACTTTTAGGTCAGAGAAGACTTAGGGATGCTGTGGCCAATATCTTCAAGAATGTGAAGTCTATCACTTACAGAGATAGACTTGTTCTGCTTTTCTTGTGCTGCATGCAGAACCAATGGGTTGAAGTCACAGGGGAAACACTTTGGATCAATGTAAAGAAGACAGTTCTGAGAGTCAGAGCTGACCTCATATGAAAGCAGCTGACTTCAAAGACCACTTTTATTATCAGAGGCCTCTGTCAGAGGGCTGACTTAAGGTGTAGGAGGAGGGAACTGGTATGGTAGCTTTGTACAGAGTTTCTGTGATCTTATCTCACATCCACTTTTCCCATATAGCTGCGTAGTCACCAGTGGAGGAAATTGATAGCAGTGGGCAGAATCTGGTCTTTAGTTCTATTGGCCAGAATGGCATGATCATTTACTAGTTCACATTTCTGTGGTTAGAGATTTGGGCTGGGCTCAACTGGTCA
>PVJC01018490.1:0-31358 GCA_004026665.1 Murina feae | reverse complement strand
CTTTGAATATTTCTTGCCATTCCCTTCTGGCCTGCAAAGTTTCTGTTGAGAAATCAGCTGATAGTCGTATGGGTGCCCCCTTGTAGGTAACTAACTGCTTTTCTCTTGCAGCTTTTAAGATTCTCTCCTTGTCTTTTGCTCTTGGCATTTTAATTATGATATGTCTTGGTGTGGTCCTCCTTCGGTTCCTTTTGTTTGGGGTTCTCTGCGCTTCCTGGACTTTTAAGTCCACTTCTTTCACCAGGTGAGGGAAGTTTTCTGTCATTGTTTCTTCAAATAGGTTTTCTATATCTTGCTCTCTCTCTTCTTCTGGCACCCCTATAATTCCGATGTTAGTACGCTTGAAGTTGTCCCAGATGCTCCTTACACTGTCTTCATATTTTTGGATTCTTTTTTTTTTGCCTATCCAGTTGGGTGTTTTTTGCTACTTCATATTTCAAATCTTTGCCTTGATTCTTGCATTTCTCTAGTCTGTTGTTGGATATCTGTATAATATTCATTATTTTAGTCAGTGTATGCTTAAATTTATTGAGGGTCTCACTCAGTTTATCAGAGGTTTCTAGAAAATTCTTGAAAAACCTTATGACCGTGGTTTTGAACTCTATATCCAGTCGTTTGCTTTCCTCCATTTCTGTCATTTGTGATGTTTCTTTGTCTCTTCATTTTGGCTGTTTCCCTGGGTTGATAGAGTGGCTTTCTGTGTTACGTGATCACTGAGAGGAATTGGCCTCCAAGCCACTTGGTTATGAGCATCAGCTGTGTTTATAGTGGGAGAACTTCTGTGCTGGAGACACCTTTATGGGGCAAGAGTTGTTTCAGTGGGGTTTGGTCTGCCCCGAGTGTGTCCCTTATGAATCTGAGGGGTTGTATTTAGGATGGTACCACTCCGACCACTGGGTACACTGGCTCTTGTATCTCCAAGGAGTTGCTATTTTAGCCTTTGCCTGAGGCTACTCAGCCTTTTATATGCAAAAGCCTCTGCTCACAGCTTGGGGAGGGCGGGTCTTAGAGAGTCAGCTATGGCTGATTCTCAGCCCTGTGCTAAGAGACATCGGGTCTGTGTGTCCCACGTAATCAGTAATCACTGCAAGCAACGCCGAGAGAAACCTGCTTTGGATTTCCTCCCGGTGCCAATCAGTCCAACTTCTCCAGGTATGAATCTGGGCCCCCAGAAACTTGCCTGGAACTGGAGTTCAGAGCCACCGGGAGTTTGTGACTCCCTCCAGATAAGAACCACGTCCTCTGTTGCCAGCCCTTTCCCCAAGCCCTGTGCACGCACCTCTGTACCTTGCTTCCGCAGCTCCTCTGAGTCTCAGACTCTTTCTAGTTGTAGAATTTTCACTCAGCCAGCCTTCCTGTGGGTCTGGGTGGTGTCTGTTTTTTTTGTTGTGATTTTGAAATGGTTGTGCCAGGCAGTCAATTTAGGTGTTTACCTATGCTGCCATCTTTGTTTTTCCTCCCTCTTGGTCTTGTCTACAGTAAATGCCTAAGCTGGCCAGGCATCTTCAGCTGCTCTAGCCCAGATCTTTAAATTTTGTGACCCTCTCACAGCCTAACTATGAGAATTTCCCTCACAGGCAAACCATCAATTTCCTCTTTGGGGATTTCCTGGTATAAATGCCAAGCTCATGTTGTCCTACAGCTTGGATATTCAGTTTGTTTCTTTTTAAAAGTATGTTTTTATTGATTTCAGAGGAAGGAAAGAGAGATAGAAACATCAATGATGAGAGAATCATTGATCGGCTGCCTCCTGCACGTTCCCTACTGAGGATCCAGCCTGCAGCCCAGGCATGTGCCCCTGACCAGGATCCGAACCCTGACTTCCTGGTTCATAGGTCAACACTCAACCACTGAATCACACTGGCTGGGCTCGGTTTCTTTTCCTTCTCTTTAGCTTGAATAGCATTTACCTTTATCTGCGGCCAGGCTTCTGTTCTGGCAAGTTATTTGCTCAATGTAAGCCACTCCTTCTATGGGGCTGTTACAGCAGCCCACGTGGACTAAGATATTGGGCTTCTACCCCAAACCACCTTTGATGTTCTTTACCACTCATTGTAAGAGACCATCTTGGTCCATCTCTGCCTAATGACTGCCCGTGGCCAGGAGTATTTTATCTCTGGTTACCCTAACGGGCCCGAGCGTGACCAGTTTTGCTTTCCCAGTGGAACAAAAGGATAAACAACCATGTTATGACTTTCTTAGCTTTCTAGGGTCCTCTCCCGTTTCCTCTAACTCTACCACCACCCCAAACCACTAGAAATCTTAGGGCGATAGTCAAGTACCATTTGTCCTCCTTGCTACCAAATGCTCCAGCAACCAAGTTGCTATCATCCAAGCCTCCTAATCCATAGTGGGCCTGCAGGGTCTCACCTGTCTTCTTCCAAAGGGCACTGTCATCTTATCCATCTCCAAGAGAAGGGGAATTAAAAATCCAAGGTCGCCAAACTGTGAGGGGCAGGTGGGCCAAAGTATGCCTCTACAACAGCATGGTGTCCCCCACAAAAGCTATGCCCACCCAGACCTTAGAATGTCACTTTCACTGCAATAAGGGTCTTTTGCAGATGTGTGTCTAAGGATCTCAAGATGAGATCATTCTGAATAAAGCCCTAAACCCAATGACTGTCTTATATAAGAGACAGAAAAAGAGACCGAGCCACAGAGGAGAGCATGGATTGCCACCCACCTCCAGAAGCCAAGAGAGAAGCAGGGGAAGGGGGTCCCTGAGAGCCGCCAAGAGGAACTGACCGGCTGACGCCTGGATTTCAGCCTCGTGGCCTCCAGAACTGTTGTTTTAAGCCACCAGCTTTGGGGTAGTTCGTTACAGCAGCCCTAGGAAATTAATTTTTTACAGCAGGACGAACAGGCTAACTTGGCCAAGAATGAGAAGTTTTGAATGAGGAGTATTTTTTACTTTGTAAAAAAACAACACAAAATCATAAAAACCAACAGCGGTTTTTCCTTGAGTGTCAGAGAAACCCACTGTTTCGAGGCACTGACTTGGCAAGCAGGCCCGAGTCTTGTTGAGGCTTTTGGGTTGTGGTCACCCTGCTGGCAGGCAGCCAAGGCCACTAAGAATGAGATCTTTAACTTGCCCAACAAGACATCATTATGGTGAAAATTTTGGACACCAGAGGAATTTTCTTATACTTCACGCACATTCACAATTCAAACATGCGATGCATTTCAATACCAATGACATCTTCTGCAGCAGTTGATACAATGAATGGGTTGGACTCTTCACTTGTGAAGTCACTTTATCCTTTTTTTTCTTCCTCCTCTCTCTTCAAATCAGGTTTCTTGCCCAAACTCTACTAGGGGCTTTTTTTGTTTTTACAGAAACACAGACAAGGACACTGCAGGAGTAATGCAGTAGCTGGAAGCTGAGGGAGCAACTTGTGTCAGTAAACTCAGCTTTGTCCTGACTTTAGGTTTTAAGTGGCTCTTAACTCGGCCTCAAAATCACTTGAAGGCACCAATCCTATCTCTAGCCACGTGACCTCCAAATGTTTACCAACAGGTACATTAGCTATCAGGTCCCAGGGAAGTCCTATCCCCTAACCTGGCCTTGATCTGTACAGTCCGTGGATAAAACACCTCCCCTCTCACCCGCCACTTAGCTGAGGGCTGTGCTACCAGGTCTTGAGACATACATGTTACCCCCTAACCTGACCTATGCAACCTCCAGTCTTAGGGGCACTGTAACTTATGGGTCCTTCAAGGTTGGACACCAAATTTGTCAAGCTCATGCCTTCGTGACAAGGCAAGGCCAAGGTCTAACGGATTTGACCAGTTGAAATGAGTTTCCATCTTTTTATTTTATTATTATTTTTTAAAATATATTTTATTGGTTTTTTACAGAGAGGGAGCAGGATAGGGAGTTAGAAACACCAACCAGCTGTTTCCTGCACACTCCTTACTGGGGATGTGCCCACAACCAAGGTACATGCCCTTGACCGGAATTGAACCTGGGACCCTTGAGTCCGCAGGCTGACGCTCTACCCACTGAGCCAAACTGGTCAGGGCTCCATCTTTTTAAAAAAATGTATTTTCAAAATTGATTTCAGAGTGGGAGAGAGAATCATCAGCTACCTCCTGTAGACACCCTGACCGGGGATTGAACCTGCAGCCTGGGCATATGCTCTGACCAAGAACAGAATTAGCTGCCTTTCGATACACAGGACAACACTCAATCAACTGAGCCACACAGGTCAGGGCTGAGTTTCCATCTTGTCTCATGTGCACCAATAAAGATTTCTCTTGCAGAGTTGTTGATTAGCTGTGTGGTTAAAGGTAGATTCCAGAATCAAATGTCTATGACTTTCGTAACATGACCTCTCTGATCTTCAATGTCTTCATCTATAAAATGCGAGTCATAATCATTTTAAGAATGTTGTGAGGGGCCCTAATCGGTTTGGCTCAGTGGATAGAGCATGAGCCTGTGGACTGAAGGGTCCCGGGTTTAATTCCGGTCAAGGGCATGTACCTTGGTTGCGGGCACATCCCCAGTGGGGAATGTGCAGGCGGCAGCTGATCGATGTTTCTCTCTCATCGATGTTTCTAACTCTCTATTCCTCTCCCTTCCTCTCTGTAAAAAAAATCAATAAAACATATTTTAAAAAATAATGTTGTAAGGGTTAAATAACCCATCATGTAAAACCTTTAATATCTTATAGATGTGTAAGAAGCACAATATTTATAGTATCTCAACAGATATTGACCATTATTACCAAAGTTCCATACCCATATTTAAACCTTTATTTCTGAAACAAGGCAAGGAACAGTAAATATTCACCTTCTATACAAAGCTTCCACCAGGACTTGTGGCTGATCGATGTTTCTCTCTCATCGATGTTCCTAACTCTCTATTCCTCTCCCTTCTTCTTTGTAAAAAAATCAATAAAATATATTTTTTAAAAGATCACATCCCGACTTTTATCCAGTTGTTTGGTATGGCAAATGTACAGCAACACCAATACCAGCCCAATAACCTTAACCCATCCTGACTCACTTTTAAGCTTTTGCAAACGAGATTGGATTAAGTAGAAAGGGGAGAAAAAAAGGATGCAGAGGGAGAAGGTGGGTAGGAGGGAAAGAAAGGCACAATTCTCCCCACTGGTCCCTGTGGAAGTGAAGATCTCACTGCTCTGCTCAGTTGCCGGGACAACCATAAAACCTACCTGGGAGGGAGGGCAGTTCTTAGTGTGTTCCTTGTGCACAGACTTCAGAATGCCTTCACATACCTGGCACCTCTACACTCGATGGCCTGGAACATTCCTTTAAGCCTGGCACTGGCCAGCCCCCTCCTGTCATCTTTTGAAGACAGATGATATAGTAGTAGAAAGGGCTGGACCAAGAATCAGGAGTGCCAAGTTGGAGTCCAGGTCATGTCACATGAGGCTGCCTTTCCACCGATCCAGCCTTCAAAAAGGAAAAATACAGGAGGGCAGAGTCACAACAAATGGTGACCCAGCTCCCTTTCTTAGCGCAGGTGCCAGAAAGAGCGAATCACCCTTACTACACTTCCTGACCCAGCAATACGCCCTCATTTCCAGGGCAACTGCAACCCTCTGCACAGTTGATCACACATCATTTTTCTAAAATATATTTTTATTGACTTCAGAGAGGGAGAAACATCAATGATGAGAGACTCATTGGTTGGCTGCCTCCTGCACACCCCCTGTTGGGGACTGAGCCCGCAACCCTGCCAGGTGCACTTGACTAGAATTGAACCAGGTACCTTCAGTCCCCAGACCAAGACTCTGTCGACTGAACCACACTGGCTGGGGCTCAACATTTTAATGGAGGCCTTATTCTAACACGCAAAGGGAATTAGGAACAAGGCACCGTGTAAAAGCCACTCCTCTGTTGCTGTAAATGTAAGCAAAATGCCTACTTCCTACTTGAGTGACTCTTGTCTTTGGAAATCCGGGCGCTCACCCTGAGGTCGCAGCTCAGGTCCCCCACCCAGAAAACCCTCCTCTGAGACACAGACACAGCTTTCCATGTAAGTTTTCTTTTATTTTGAAATTGAGATAATGGAATGAAGTGGTTCGTGGCTGACACTGGAGTGCTCATCCAGCAAAAGAACAAACTCCAAAAGGTCTGAGCCAGCTGCTCCACCTCCCCCGCCTCCCCACAAAGTCAATACCAGATTAAAGGGTGGGAGAGAGGGTACAAGCAAAATCCGGGTGGTGATGGCTGGCTAATTTCCAGCAAAGTACAATTTCCAAAGGGGCCACGTTTACAGAAGAGGGTCGCGTAAGCACAAACTCGGGCCCCGCTCCAGCCCCCACCGCGATCGCACTCACAATACATTGTTCACTGTCCTGAGTAAGAGACCTCTCTCTACCCATTCACTCGGCCTCAGGGGAGGGGCTCTTCTGTTTTATTTTGGTTCCTGGGGCCAAGATCAAGATGCTGGAGACAGGGAGAATCCAGGTGGTGGCAGATACTCATCCATGACTCTAACTCATTATCTGCAGAAATTCATCTTGCCTTTCTGTGGCAGTGGGTCACACAAAACTTACAGAAGCGTTACAAGTGGCCCCCAACCCCCACATGGGGAAAATGGTAGATCACGACCTAAGCACCCCAACACACACAAAGCCCTAGTTCTTGCTGAGGGACTGGAAGGCACCTGGTGGGGTAGGGAGGGGTGGGGGTATCAGGTGAGAAGCCTGGGAAGGACATTCAGGCAGGAATGGGGTGTGGGGGCAGGGGCAGGCCAGGGGCCTGATGTGAAAGCTGAACCTGTTAGAGTAGCGTGTCATCTTAAACGAGTGGAGAAATTCGCCAAAGAGTGAAACTTATTTATGGGGGAAAAGAAAGAGAAGTTTGGGGAATTAAAATAATCCAGCAGATACTGGAAAATGCCCCCCCCCTTTAACTTTTTTTTTTTTTTTGGTTTTTAATATTTTTTTGGAAAGTGTTTTTAAGGTAATATTTTTATTTTCCTTTGGAAAAAGAAGTCTTTTCCCGCCCCCCTAATCTAAGCAAGTGGAGTTGCCGCTACCTAATTTTTCTCTATTGTCTTCCTAAGAGGTAGTTAAAACAAAAGTGAAATTGGGGCTTCTAGGAGGAGGTCCATTCATTAGAGGGTGGGGAGGGGCTGGGATGGCCCAGTGGAACTCCCCAGACTACATAGCCACCTGAGCGACCAGAGGACCTGGCCCTCCGACTCTCAGGACAAAGGATCCTGCTCCACCTCTTTCCCTCCGGCAGCCACTGTCTCCATGGAGACAGAGAAGCAGATGCAGGGGGCGGAGCATCTCAAAGAAACCCTGTTGAAGAGGTCTTTGCTCTGGCTGCCCCAGGCTCTCCAGGCTTTCTGGCTGAGTGGTGGCTTCCAGGCCATACCCCAGATCTCAGCTCCAGCCAGCACGCCCCTCTCCTCATCCTCTGGTCCAATAAAGAAACAGGAGGCGAGAGGGACAAGCTGGAGGAAAAGGGGGGAAACATGGGGCCCCAGGGCAAAGAAGGCAGAAAGGGGGGACCTCATGGTCAGCCCTCCCAACCCAACTGATATGAGTGGGGGGTGCTGGCAGACCTGCCTGCTCAAGGACAAACTGTTTGTGGCACAAGCCTCAGCTCACTCCCGGGATTCCTACCCCATGCCCGAGTCCCTGCGCCGGCTTCCAACCTTACTGTAAGGACTGAGGTAGTTAATCCATTTGTACTCGTAGCACAGAATCGCCTGCGACGACTCAAAACACATGCTCCGAGGAGCTTCCTGCTAGTTCATTTAAGAAAAAAAAAAAAAGTCTTCCTTCTGTCTCGTCAGTCCGGACTCACCATACTAAGGCACCAACGGTGCCATCAGACTCTGCCCCCAGGAAGGGCTGAGCTGAGTCAGGGTTGGGCTGTGGCCCTCACCCTCTAAATGCACCTTCAGTCATTAGGCCTCCTGTCCCGCACCCCATAGAGAAACCAAAGTTTTCAGCTGGTGTTGCTCTCAGTCGGAATGCAACAGAACATGCTCTGCATCTAAACCAAGTGTCTGGGAGGGAAATGGCTTTCTGTGCCCTGGCACTGAGGGTTTTCCTCCCTTCTCCCTGCAATGACGGTGTCGGGCTGTGCTGTTCTCCTTCTGCCAGTTCTCAACAAACAGGCCCAACAGTTGCATGGTATGAATGTCAAAGCCACTAGGATCTCCCCACAAACACTCTGGAGGTGGGGAGATGGAAGGAGAGTCCCTCACCCCTGGAGGAGGGGCGGGAGGAAGGGCTCTGTGAGGTAGTTATGCGGCACTACTAGTTCCCAGTTTGGCAGAGGGTATGTCTGGAGTGGGGGGAGGGGAAGGCACCCTGGAGAGCTAACTGAGGCCCCTCCGCACTGCCAGTCTGCCAGGCCTGAAGGGAACTCGCGCGCTATCTCTGCAGTGGGGCAGGGGACAAAGAGCCATCTCACGAGGAGGAGCCCCAAATGCCCCCTCTGTCCCCCCAAAGTGCAACCAGGAGCCATCGGACCCCTTCCTCAGCTCCCTACCCCTTGGCACGAATTGAGGCCCCCACACCCCCCAGGAGCCTCAGAAAGGAGGGGTCCTGCCTTTAGCTCACAGTGTCCAAGCGCCCTCTCCTTGGACAGCTCAGGTCTACGTCGAAAGATGGCTGTTGCTTGGATTCAGAAACAGCCTCTCAGCCTCTGTCTGTCTGTCTGTCTTTGGCACAGAGGAAAGTGGACCCAGAGAACCAACTGGAGCATCTCATCGGGGTTCTCTGGGTTTAACACGGGGTCTTTCTGCCAATGGGGAGAGAAGAGAAGAGTGAGCGCCGGGAGGAGGGGAGGAAAGGGCAGGAAGTGATAAAACCCCTGTCCTTGATATGGCTCTCTACTACCCACAGCCCTCGGAGGAGCTGAGCCCACAACCCAAACTGCAAAAGGCAACCAGACCCTTAAGGGGATTAAAGCCATTGGGGTGTAACTGTCAGATGCAGTTTCCAAGTCAGTGAACCAAACTATTTTGGTTTTCCATAGAATTAAAAAATAGATCCTAAAGAGATGGATGGTCCTTTCTTAAAAGTACATATGCAGCGCACACACACGCACACGCACATGCGTTAGAGCACGGAAGCCGCTTTTCTCAGGTCATGCAAAACTCCCAAGTGCTTCTCCCGTGAGCTTGTCATCTCACCAAGGACGGGGACATGGAGGTGACGGGCAGGCCTATGGGTCCAAGGTGGACCCACTGAGACAAGCCCTTCATCCCGCTAAACCTCAACACCAAACCACATTCCCTTCGCTTTCTGCTGGTGGAACTTTCACGGCTTCCCTGCTGGGCAAGTATCGGCAGTAAGTGGAGCGGTGCCTAATCCTAGTCAAGTTGGACGGTCCCTTCCACACCCGCTGGCCTCTCCTGGGAGCTGAATCAGCCGAAGGAAAGGGACCTGGGCTGACGGTGAAGGGAGCAGCATCCCGAGGAAACTGCGCGCTGCAACAATCACATTCCGGGCCGCGGGGCTCTCTTCCGACGGCGGTGTGAACCAGGTAAGAAAGCATGCTTGCTGCTGGGAATTCCCCTTCAATCGCTAAGCAGCCGATGTCTGAACACTGTCGGCTTCATGCTGGGATGAAGCATGTAGAGCCAGAGATGGACGCTGGAGACCCTTCGCTGAGGCTAGGACAGGTGGGGAGCTTAACTACCACTGGCCTGACATTTCCCCGAAATGCGCTCCTGCTTCCTCCTCCCTGTGGAGCGGGCACTTCTGGGGGCTCACAAGGAGCAGCACAGTGAGAAAGTGGTAAGACGCCATGAACGAGGCAGGGGCCTGCCCCGCCCCTTACCACCACCTCCCCACCCTAAGTCAAGGGCCCACCATCAGATCAACTTAAAAACGGGGGGGGGATGGAGAGGAGCGGTTACCCGAGAATCAGCCTGCCTTTTGGGCCATTGAAACAGACCAAGAAGAATTAACGAGATGGGATTGAAACAAGACAACAGCGATGACAGCGTCGCTATAGCAGACCAGGTGGACCTCTCAGAGGGTTAGAGGGGCCGCTTGTCTCTTCCACCAACAGGATCTTGGCTCCCGTATTTTAGACAAAGAAATATACATTTTACAGGGTATATATTTTTTAGTTTTATTTCTCTCCTCGATAAAACGGAGGCAATATTTTAAAATATCTCAACAGCACCACTGGTGGGAAGGACCGGCCGGGATGCCCTTTCACCAAGGGGGAGAGTGCGGGCACCAGGGAGGCTTGTTCTGTCCGCGGGGCCCAGAGCCCCGTGAGCCTCCGACTTGACTTGCGCCAGGCAGGACTGCCCAGGAGACCGAGGTCAGAGGTCAGAGCCTCACCCTGGGGCCTCCGGCTTGGACCTTCCCTATCAGCCCCAGTCTCCTCCCAGGGCCCAAGGAGCCAGCCCCCAAGGCCGTTCCCACAGGGCCTGTTCCAGAGAGTTCCTAAAGGGCTGCACTGGCTCATGTTGTAAGAAATTAAGAAATTACGAAACATAACTTTCTCGTTTTTTTTCTTTTCATTAAAAAAATAAAATATTCAAGACTATCAGCTTCTCTTTTGCTTTTCTTTTTTTTATATAAAATATCAGCAAGCCGCAAGGAAAATAAAAAAAAGAGATTAAAAAAAAAAAAAAAAAGGTGGGGGAACAAAGAGGAAAGTAATTGCTGAGGTAACTCCATACCTTGAGGTAGTTCACTTGCGCACAGGTTACCTGACTGACTCCGCCCACACGTCACGTGGTCTCCTTACTGTGGCTGCCATGTTGGAAGGAGGGGACCCCACGCGTGGCCCTCCTCACACGCACAGGCCGCCCTTCCTGCCCAGCACACTTGGTGGCACCGTCCGGGCCAGCATGCGTCGACGTAAGTGTATCGGGAGGAGAGGCCTAACCCCAGGTAACTGATGGCTGCCGCCTTCCACCAGCCTGATCTTCCAGCGGGATCTCACTGGAGGCTGGTCAGTTAATAAATTAAGTCCATGTACCTCTTTGTGCATGATATGTCGCTGGTGTTTTGAATTTTGTTTTTTAGGCACACCTTGCATCACGCCAATGATTCGTGGAGGCGGAAACCATCAGTTAACGACGCCTCTAGGATAAGAACAAAAGCAAATACTCTCCCATCTGCTGAATATTCATTAAAATATGCCAGGTGATGACCCTTCGCTTCATGGGGCGCTCAGGGTTGGGTTCCACATCCCACCACCACCAAATGAACAGTGCCGGTGGGGGGGGAGTGCCCCGCAACCCCTGCCTCAGGGAGCCAGCCCTCGGGGAGCACACGGGCGGGGGGGAGGGCACCGTGGCGGCCTTTGGGGCCACTCAAGTCCTCCATGGAACTGAGACGTTCTCACGGGGATTAAGGCCCCTTCCCAGTGCTCACATCCAATCATTAAAATAGACTTTAAAAAAATATAAAATCTGCCTGAGAATGATGGGAATCAGGGACGGTGCAGTGGTCAACCCCTATTCCCACTGAGCATTCAGTGGCACCATGTGCACCTGGACACAACGCGGGGTCCCCTATGGTTCGGGGGATCTGGGTGGGGAAGCCCCAGCACAGTGGGGAACTTTTAATGGTGCCAATTTTCCAAGATGGTGATCTGGACAGACCGGCCGCAAGGGCACTCCTTTTAAACGTGGATTACTTATTTTAATCGCCTGTCTCCCCAGGTCTCCTCCAGTCTCTACTCCTTGCTGTTCCTGTTGGTTGGTTTAGGGAGGGATGGGAATTAAACCTCAGATGCTGACGTGTCTTCTCCCTCTGAGTCAATTAACATAAGCTAAGCGATGCCATGGTCCCCACTTTTTCTGGTAGCGGTCAAGATAAAACAATTCGTGTGGATGTCGGAAGAGGCTAGGTCAGGGCATGAGAATGGAGGTATTTTAACCAACAAACCAAGCAGGAGAAGGCTGGAAGGATTTTAGGATCAAGAAGCAAACCATCCTTTGAGGCTGATTAAAACACCCCTCTGCATGTTTTAAAAACCTGAAGGAAATTTTATTTCTCTTCCCACTGGGATCGGGCCCACCCTCTTGGTGGGACCTGAAAAACTGACTTAAACAATCCACGTTTAAAAGCACCCTGAGCTAGAATTTCCATGGTGACACCCTGAGGGGTGAGCAGTGTTGGGCCAATTGGTTGGGTGTTTGGGACAGAGAGATCAGGGTTCCTCACTGGAACATCTTTCTCAAACAAGTGGGCAAACCTGATCTACATCCCGGCCCAAGTGTCCCTGATTCCCACTCATTCTCAGGCCTGCTGGGGGGAACACGCTCTCGGTTTCAGCCCGCCGTCCTCGAGATGATGTGCTGGGAGGGGGCGGGTCACTTCCTCCGCGCCTGGGCCTGGTTACTCTGTCCCTTCTGGTGCAGCTGTTTAACTTGAGCGAGGATGTCTCGGATCTTCCTCTGAGCCATCTGCAGAAAGAGGAGGCGAGGAGGAGGGAGTGAGGCCCCCGAAGGCAAGGAAGGAGACAGCCTCACACAGGGACTCAGCCCGACCCGGGGCACGCGGGACTGCAGGAAGACTGTGTAGCGCGACCTCAGCTTGTCTGCCTCTGAATGGGCCCTGAGCACTTACTGGACAATACAGCAAGGAAAGGTAAGGGGGTGGTAAACACCCATCCGGAATTTAAAACTGAAAGCCGTCACATTACTGAACCCCAGATAGAGTTGCCGGAGAGTATGTTTTGGTCAAAGGGTCATCAACTAGGAGACTTTGTCACAAATCACAATTCTGCTACACATGCAGAAAAGGGGATGAAATGCCTGGAGATGGATTAACAAAACAAGCAAACAAACAAAACAAAACAAAAAATCAGTGAAATAACCACTGTGAAAATGGGCAAAATACCAAAGGATCGGTATTTTTTTACTCTTTACTTCTTAAAAGTTTCTTCCCTAAGAACAGTTCTATAAGGAAAACCCACTGCAGAATGCGATTCTCTTGACAGAAATGTCCCAGAGAATGTCTCCTTTCCACGAGCAAGATTGACTGGATGATAAAATACCCATTTCTTTTCTTATCCAGTGCAAACAATGGTTAGGGGAGGACCAACATTAAATAACAGGAAAGATCATCCTGTATTATAAAAAGCCGGTGGTGGTCACGCCATCACCGACGATCCCAGAGGCTGCACGTGGGGCTGTGTCTAACGAAGTGCGTGCGGGTGGGCGGGCCTTGACCAGGAGGCGCATCGGGAGAGTCTCGAGCAGGGGCTTGACGCTGTGTCCCTGTGGGCGCAAGCGGTTCTGGGTCACGCGAAATTATCAGGGCATGCATGGGTGGGCGGGGCTGCGTGCACAGCGAGGCACACACAGATGGGCGGGGACTGGACTCTGGGCCTTGTGGCGCCGGCAGGACTTGACGCTGCGTCCCCATGGACGATAAATTTATATATTATTTTCATATACATTTTACTAATTTTTTTTCATCTCTGACATTTCTATTATAGAGAAAGGGCAAATAGCAATATTAAAATATTTCCTCTAATTAACTCCCTTTTAATGTGCATGAATTCCGTGCACTGGGCCACTAGTTAATATAATGTATAAATTATAAGATCACATATTTATATGAAACACATGAAAGTTGTCAGTGCTTTCCCTAGGGCATCATAAAGGGAATAAAGCACGCACACCCCACACTCATGCACCTGGAAGAGGACCCTGCCCCTGGGACTGGTCAGGTCATACCGGCCAACCTCTGGAGTCTTGCTTCTCTGAGCCCTGGGCTGCTGCCACCCACCTTTGATGAGGAAATGCCATACATACCTGGCTGGCATAGAAATGCCCGATGATCTTAACAATGACCTGGTCGTTCTCATCAGGGGTCTGGTCTCTTGGCACCACCACTTCAGCTGCTGTCAAATTCTGCAACTCGTTCACCTGGGGGTAAGTGGGCAGAGAAAATCTCAAGCTGCCACCAAGAAACCATGGGTGATAGATGGACTTGAAGAGCATTATGCTAAGCAAAACAAGCCAGTCAGAGGAAGGTAAGTATCACGTGATCTCACTCATTTTGGATCAAGAGACATAGACATCAACAGACCATCAAACCTCAGAGGGAAGACAGGGGAAGATTTGAGGGGGTTGAAAGGTGGGTGGGGTGAGAGATCAACCAAAGAACTTGTATGCATGTAAGCATAACCAATGGATACAGACAACGGGGTGGTGAAGGCAGGGGAGTGCTGGAAGAAGACAAGAGGGACATTTGTAATGCTTTCAATAATGAAAAAAAAAAGGGAGGGAGGAACAAGAAGCTAGCAACTAGCAGGTGGAGATGGAGTCAGAAGCTAAGCTTGGGGAGCAGAATCAAGGAAATGGGCAAAAAAAAAGGGGGGAGGGGGAATGGGCGAAGTGGAGTCCTGAAATTGGGCAGTGCTGCTGGATTTGGGGACTAAGGCCTAGAATTTTCAAAGTGGCCCTCACAGCTCACCGTTTTGCCACCTTTGCCAATAACCCGGCCGGCCGCCGACGCTGGCACCCGGATATGGGTTTCCAGCTTTACTTCCTCCTTGGGACCAAAGAAATTCTCCTCCTTGAGTTTTCCATAAATTCTTCCCTGAGCCTGAGAAGAGGTCATTGTTAATCACCGGGGCATACATACATGACAAAAGGCGAAGTACAGCCCCCAAGCTCCATCTGACGCTCTTCTGGCCCACAAGCCCACCCCACCTACAGGAAGATCAACCACCTGGGCCAGGTGAGAAGAAAGATCAACAGCACTGACCCCTCAGGGTCCCTTCCACTTGTTTGTATTGGAGAACCTGGGTAGAGGAAGCGAATACATTCTTCCTAGAGGAATGTGCTTCTTTTGGTAAAACCAGGTCTAGGATGAGGGCATCTATTTGGACAATGCAGTGGCTAGCAATGCAGGTCCAAGTGGCAGCTGCTCAAGCCATTCAGGGGACAGGCTATCAGACACGCCACAGCCTGGAGAGCTGTCCCCATTCTCCATCCCTGTCAGGCTAAGTCAACAACCAGCTTTGGCTTCTGATCGGAAGTTTGAGAACCCAGGGATGTAGTAGAGACATAAGGGAGAGAAGGGAATCTGGCGTTGGAAGGCCTTCCTTTCCGCAGTAACTAAGGCAGAGCGTGAGGGAGAAGCCTCAGATTCCTCCTTTCCCGTATGACCTTCGAGAAGAGACTCAATGCCCCTCTGACTTGCATACCCCTCCAATTCCAGTGCATCCGGCTTAGGAGAACGATAAAGATCAGTACCTTGAATTGGGCCTCTGGGGGTCCAGTGATGATGACCATACGAACTTTGGAGTCAGGAGTTTCGGGAGGAGCAATCTGCAAAGCAAACAGCTGGTCAAAGAGGCACCCTCGCCCTGGCTGGGTTGCTCAGATGGTTAGAGCATCGTCCCCATAAGCCAAGGTTTGTGGGCTCAATCCCTGGTCAGGCACATACAAGAAGCAACATATATATATATATAAAATGCAAATGAGGTCAGGACTCTGTAATGGTCACGAGCAGCTCAGGAGTGTCTGGGTGCGGCCCCGAGCCTGAGAGAACAACACACAGGGGTGGCCTGGAGCCTGTGAGATCAACACACAAGGGCGCCTGCTCCAAGCCTCTGCAGCAAGACTGCGGCTTAGGCCCACTTCTAAGCCATCAGTAGGAAATCCCCTGAGGGCTCCTGGACTGTGAGAGGGGGCAGGTTGGGCTAGGGAACCCCCCCCACCCCAGTGCATGAATTTCGTGCACCAGGGCTCTAGTCCTATATAATAAAAAGCCTAATGTGCTAAGTGTCCAGCCAACCAATCGAAGCGTAATATGCTAATGATGCTAAGGCCACTCAACTGCTTTCTATGACATGCACTGATCACCAGCGGGAAGATGCTCTGACCAGTAGATTAGCTTGCTGCTGGGGTCAGGCCGATCCGTACTGAGCGAGACTGGCCGGACATGCCCTGGAGCCCTCCCACGGTCTCTCCCTGGTTGTCCAACCTCCCACATCCCTTCCCAGCCCTGACTGTGCACAGGTGGGTTCCCTCAGCCTGGCCTGTACCCTCTCACAATCCAGGACTCCTTAGGGGATGTCAGAGAGCCGGTTTGGGCCCGATCCCGCAGGCCAGGCCGATGAATTCGTGCACCGAGCCTCTAGTGAATGCATAAATGAGTGGAACAGCAAATCAATGTGTCTCTCTCTCAAAAACAAGTTTAAAAGTCAAAAAAGAGGAACCCTCCATCTCCACTGTGCCAGTCCCCCTACTCTGAGAACATGGGAAGGAAAAAAACTCCACATCTCAAAGCATTTCCCCTTGTACCGAAACTGTTGTGAAGGCACGGACGGGCTTGCTTCAGTGCCGGTATCTAAGCGGGGCCCCCACACTCCTCCCACCACCCAATCTCCTGGGGAGGTTTCAGTGGAGTCTTTTGGGGGGGGGGGGGAGGTAGGGGGATAATGATGAGATGACCAAGGGGGAGGGCAGTGGCCACACTTCCTCAGAGCGCACTTCACCAAAACTTTAAGATCACCGAAACAAATGTGCCATTTAACAATGCCCTTGTTTCACTGTGACCATCTCCCTCTCCACAGGACCCGCCAGGGAAGCTAAAAAGACAGCTAACATGTACTGGGCACCCACTGCCACCAGGCACTGACTGAGCAGGGCTCCAGCTGCACTGTTTCCTGGTGCTATGGTGACTGCCATGCTGATGAGGAAACGGAGACTCTGGTCACACAGCTAGGAACGGGAATTTGAACCCAAGTCAGTCTGTGGCAGGACCTAGCCTCCTTCTCTAGGCTACAATACCGCCTCCTCCCTAGCCTGAAAATTGGATTTCTTTGGAAAACTCAGCAAGGTCAAAAGCCACAGGGAAAAGGCTCCAGCACCAGCCTGGGAACAAAGGCAAGAGGGTGATGGAGCAGAGCAGTCCCATCGGGGACCTGGAGGGAGGCAGAGCAGATCACCTTGATGGAGGCGCTGGCGAAACGCGAGAGCTGCTTGATGTGCTGCCCCTTCTTGCCGATGATGGCGCCCACCGCCTGGGCGGGGATGAAGACCTGCACCATCTCCTGCTCTGGAGCCTGCTGCCAAGACAGGGTGTGTCATCACCACAGGCCAAGAGCCACAGCCTAGAAGCCCCTCCACACCCCTGCCATGCATCCTCATGGAGAAAGGGGTGCAGGCGCCCAGCCAACCTGGGCAACACCCTCTCTGGCTCTCCCCAAGCCCAGTGGGAATCAAGGGAAGAAGCTGGAGGAAGAGGAGGAGGGAAGAAGAGTGCTGTCAGCATCCCTGGCAGCATCTGAGATTGCCCTCCACGGGGTCACGGTTCTGACCTGTCGCCAGGAGCTGGGAACAATGTAGGAGAAGCAACCTCAGACCCTCCCACCTCCCCACAAACCCCCAAGGGTCGGGCTCCCACAAGCAGTGGGGCCGTTTAAGGGAGGCCGTCGCCGGGCCAGGGGTTCTGTAAGAAGGCTTTGCGCTTACCATGAAGGAGCTATAGGGAGCAGCTCCCGTGACACTGCTGGGAGGTGGCGGGACTGCACTGGACGAGGCTGGGAAAAGACCCACGGCAGCCAAGTTCAGGCCAGGGATGAGATGAGACTGCAGCTGGGGTGAGAGGTGAGAGGGGGAGGTCAGCTCAGGCTGACCGGGCCCAGGGGTCGCTTGTTTGTGGCCCTGGCTGACCTAACAGGGCGAGTACCCCAAGACAGATGAGTGACATGCTTTTACACAAACGCCGCCTGCCCTTTTGGTTCTCACAGGTGTACCTGTGGAGTTACGGGCTGAGAGCTAGCAACTCAACCGATTTTATTCCGTCAGGAGCCCGTCCTCTCTGGCGCATTCCGCCCTGGGACAGGGGATAGACTCACAGCCCTGCCTTGCAACACACCCGCGTGAGATGTGGCGGGGACAGATCTCCGTTTGACTTCTTGGACTCACCTTCCTGCACCCTTGCCCCACCCCCTCTGAAAATCAGATGAAAGTGACGGACCCTCTACCCGCTAAGGTCTACACAAGCACAAATTTTACATATAATCATAAAACCCCGTCAATCAAACTTAAAGGCCTCCAAGGCCAAACAGCACTTGGCATGCCCGCCCTACGAGCAAGACCCACTCTGTGTAGCTCAGGCTCGGAGGGGGGCAGACAGGGGCCTGGCACTCACGCTCATGGCAGCCACGTCATTCTCATAGGCCTCCCGAACTTTCTTCATGATCTCCTGCTCAGCCCTGCAGCAGTTCTCGATGGCGCCCTTCACAGTGATGGTCCTCTCGGGGTTATAGAGGGTGAGGTCCTGCAGCCTGCGGGGAGAGCAAAGCAGCGTCCCCCACCCACTCAAAGGACAGGCCTGGGCTGGCCAGGGATGAGCCCCAGCTCCATTTCTGCAAGCGGCCGAACCTTTGCCAAACAGCTCTGGCCTTCGCTTTGTAACCAGGGCGGGGCGGGGGAAGGGGGTGCAGGGAGATGAAAACGCCCAACTGAAACCCCTCTATATGCGAGGAATCCAATCACGGGTCGCCCTCATGGGGGAAGCAAGAAGGATGCTCCTTTCCCCAGTGGTTCTAAGCCATCCACTTGCCGTGCCTTTCTAGAACAGAGCGGAGCTCTGCCCACCCGCAAGTCGCTGAAGTGACACACAGTGCTCACACCGGGAGAGGCCGGCCACTGCATACACACTGTCCTTAGGAAAGGACCCAGATCTGTCCCATTCTCACAGCCCGGGCTCCAAGCGGCAGCCTCTCCAGGAGATGCAGAGCACTCGAGGTCTGCCGGGGGGAGCAGGACCGAGGAGTCGGCACCCTAGCAGCTCCCCGCCAGCCCTCACAGCATCCAACGTAACAGGCAAGAAGTATTAACGTTCAGTCATGAAATACAGCCGGCCCGGGGCCCCCAGGCATCCCGCTCACAAAGGAAATACGAGAGAGCCTTACGAGGAGATGGTGATTTTCGTCTCCGTGTCCTGTTCCACCTTCTTCAGGTTGCGTCCCTCCTTGCCAATGAGACGCCCCACAAAGTTATTATGGGCCAGGATCTTCAGGGGAACCTCGTCAGCCCTGACGAGGACAAGGGAAGAAGTGAGGGGCATGTGGAGACTCAGCCATCGTGCCACCCCAGTGAGGTCTTTAGGACAAACCACAGGACAAAACTTCATGTTAGAAGAGTACTGAACCCAGATGAGTGGCTGCTTAGGGTCAAGAAACGGGGTAGTAGGGGTGGGCTGCCACGGGGCACAAAAAAGATGCTGCTAATGGACATGTTCATTATCTGAAGTGGGGTGACGGTCTCACAGGTACCTGCATATTAAAAATCATTCAACTGTACACTTTAAAAATCAATTGAAAATAAAAAATGAAAATGCCACACCGCAGAAATATCTGCGGCTAGCCCTAGCTGGTCTGGCTCAGTGGATAAAGCATAGGCCTGTGGACTGAAGGGTCCTGGGTTTGATTCCGGTCAAGGGCAACATGCCCGGGTTTAGGGCTCAATCCTCAGTAGGGGATGTGCAGGAGGCAGCCGATCAACGATTCTCTCTCATCATGGATGTTTCTATATTTTTCCCCCTCCCTTCCTCTCTGAAATCAACAAAAATCTATTTTTTAAAAAAAGAAAGAGAAATATCTGCGGCTATAAAAAACGAGTTGGGTCAGTATTGGTGCATGAAAATGAAAAAAGCAAAGTATGAAACGGTTTTATAAATATCAACGTGTTATGACCCTCTTCATGCTAAAACACACATGTGCTTGTGCGCATATACGCTTCCGAGTGCACACTTCCAGAGAGCATACACACAAGGTGTTACTGTGGGAAAGAGGGTTTCAATTTACAGTCTTTGGTACAATTCTGATCGCCGCCTATATCTCTGCGCTCTCGCTAACACAAGGTGTGTGTTGGATTCAGGAAGGGGGCGGTCTTCACATTCGTAGGAAAGCGGGAGCCTTACGTTTTGGTGTCCTTGGCCTCCTTATGCATGATCTCCAAGATCATCTTACAGGCGGAGGAGCAGCCCTCGGGGGTTGAGTGGACACTGATGGCCTTCTCGGCAGCGCCTGCATTCTCCTTCCTGTGCACATCGATCCTGAGGACAAGGAGGGGTGGCTGGTCGGTCAGCCCAGGGGAAGTGGGTCTTTTCCAGACTCCTTCAACCTCAGACACAGGAGCAGCTCTACTTGGAACCAAGTCCATCAAAGGCAGAACGGGGGAGGGCAGGAAGGGAGGGCCTGGGACACATGGCCAGCCTGTTGCTCTGGATCCTGTCTTAATCAGGAGGTGGCGGTGGGAATGAGGGCATCTACCATGGGACTGCCAGGTTGGGGATCAGCAGCCCACACCCTAATTTGTGAATTCTGTATTTCCCCCCAGACAACTATAAAGGGGAGGCACACTGTCCCAAACAAGAAGCAAATAATGAAGAATGTGTTATGAATAAGGACACCAGGTGACCTGTTCTCTCCCAGGTACACTGATCAGCCGTAAAGATTAGAGAAGAGAGTTGTTTATTAACAACAGGACGAGGTCCAGCAACGGCTACACCACATGGTGCACCACACGCCCATTCTGCCTCCCCACCTGCCCCCGCCTGCCGAGGCGGCCGGGGTTGGAAGCAGTGGCTCCTGAATGGAAAAGAATGAACACGTTCCAGCCAACGTTTCCTACTGACGCCGCTCAGTGTGCTTCCAGGAGGCACCTACTCCCCAGGTATGAACCACCATTTCCTGGTACCCATCTCCATCCCCCAGCAGCCAAGACTCACTTGGACTGAGTCTGTTTTGTGATATTCCGGATGGTGGCGCCCTCCTTGCCAATGATGGCGCCCACATACTGGGTGGGCACCAGGAGCCGCAGGGGGATGTCCACTTGCTGCTGCTTGGCAGGGGCCCCGGCTGCCACGGGCGAGCCCTGTCGCGGCTGACCCCGAGAGCCAAAGCCCCCTCGGCGCCCATTCTCAGGACCCTGTGCCATCTGCTCGTCGGGAATATAGGAGACCTTCAAGGCATGGTTCTCCAGCTGGTGGCCATTCAGCTTCATGATGGCTCTGGGGACAGAGAGAGAATCTACTGGTTACTCCAACCCATGCCAATCACACCAAATGCCCTCCGTGGGTAAAGCACTTAAGAAAGGGATATGACCACCTGCCGACCACCTACCCACCACCCCCGCCTCCACCTCAGGGGCCCTTCCAGTCCACTCGGCCTAAGACATCAAAGGGAAACGTAAATTAGTTATTTCCAATTAATGCTGGGATCAGCTTGTCATTTTCAGCCCAAACTACCTATACAAGTTATGTAAGAATCGCAGGATAAATGAATACATACAATAAATAAAGGTGATAATTCACAGGACTTGTTTTTATTCCTATCGAGTCTGGCACCTTCTATGTTTAAGGAAACCATGTAAAAAAAAGTTAAGAGTTGGAGACAGAATGGCTTGCTGATTACCACATGGAAGCAGGAGTCTGTGTATCCGGAATGTCTGTTAACCGGCTGAATTACACTGGAGGGAGGGGTCAAGCCCCCTCCATTCCCAAACCTGCCGCTGGATAGGAATGTAAACAAGGCAACAGCAGGCAGTGGGTGGTGAGCAAGTGCTGCCTGGTCTTTGAAGCCAGGCCAGAAACCATCCAGGCCGGCCACAAGGGGCAGCAGGAGCCTCCAGAAAACTGACGGCCCAGGTAGCGTCTAGAATATGGAGATCTGAGAAAGTGGTGGGGTTTCACAGTGTAGCCCAAGTTGGAGGAAACAGAAAGGACAGAGGCAGCATGATGAAGCAGACAGAGAGCCATCAACAGCAAGAGGTGGCCCCCGGCCCGTGTATTGACAGGGTCCACGGAGATGTAAATGGGCAGAGGGGTGTGCGTACAGTAGGTCGGCACCAGCGAGTGGGCAGTGTTCATTACTCAGCCAAAGGGAGAAGGAGCTGGACCGTGTGGGTGTAAGAGGACTGAAAGGACCCCAGCAAGCATACACCGGGCCCATGGCAATCGCAGCAATAAAATGTCTGCCCCACCACATCCTCTCACTAACAAATCCTTTTCCTTCCAGCATAGCAGTTCCTCCTCGCTACCGCTAGATAGCGCCACCAACGCAGCAAAGCCCTGCCGTTCTCTGGCAAGAGAGATGTCCTTTTCCCCCTACATATTTCCCACTTCCCTGGGAGTTCTTTGGGCCCCTCCCTTTCCATCTATTTCCCATCAATCCTAATGAGTTCCTGAACCTTTGAGATTCCTGATCCAGCTACCCGGCAACACCCCCCACAAAGACCCTCCCAGCCCCACTCTCCAGCCCACTCACAGCCTGGTCTGTTCCCGGTTGGAATAGGTGACGTTCACCACGGCCGTCTCACTTTCCGTGTTCACTGGAGGGGGAAGCAAAACAGAGGCCAGGGTGAGGGCGGTGAAGTCTGGCGAAGCCACTAGTGAATCCTGTGTGTTACCAGCTCATCCTTACACACTGTGAGTTACAGGCACAGAGCAGAGCCTTTGGAGCTTGGGAAATACTTGAATGGCGAGGCGGAGCGGTTCCTCTTCAGGCCCCCTTTACCACAACTCCTAGGAAACTTAAATTTACGTTCTTGTGTTTCCCTTCCTACATCTTCCTTTGACTTCCCTTCCCAGCCCCCAGGAGAGCTGGGCATACAAGAGGATGGGGTCCATACATCGGCAGTTAGGCAGCAGGTCGACGCCCACACAAGAGCCCGGAGATACATTTACCCTTGGAAAGTTAAACTAGTTAAAAATCAACACACACCGAGGTTAGCAATTTACAGAAGTAAACATCCCAAGAAATGGCTTTAAGGCTGTGGCTGAAGGTTTTGGGGAACACCCAAGTCCATTTTAGAGGCCGCAGTACCCTCAAGGCTACATGTCAAATGCATGTGTACTGGGAGCTGGCTAATGGGCTGACAGGAGTGGCTGCTGTGACCTAGGGAGTGGGGAATGAGGAAAGGACTTCCTGACGACTCCTACCATCCTGACCGTGGAAATCCGTGCAAATGCACATGTTCAGGGCATCACCAACTCAGGACAACAGCCATTAGTCCCCCAAACTCTTCCTAAGCAGCCTTCTGACTTCCATTTGATTACCACACACATTCTTTCCCACAGGGAGGAGAATGGGTCGGACATTAGAACCTCAGGCAGTCTGGGCATACACTTCTCCTTTCAAATTAATAAAATTAACCTTCTGCCATATGCATCATTGCCCTGTGATGAGGGGTCCCCTGGGCCTGCTCAACCCCAGGGTGGAGGACATGGACAAAACTCAAGCCTCTGTCCCACAACGCTGAGGAAAGGCACTTGGCCACCACACCTCAAGTGGACCCCTCGACCCTTCTGGCCTTCATCAGTAACACTCTCCCACCCGGGTGGTGAGGAGGATTCAGCAATAATCTTCTAGCCCTGACTGGTGTGGCTCGGTGGATAGAGTGCCCGCCTGCGGACTGAAAGGTCCAGGTTTGATTCGGGTCAAGGGCATGTACCTGGGTTCCGGGCACATCCCCAGTAGGAGTGTGCAGGTGGCAGCTGATCGATGTTTCTCTCTCATCGATGTTTCTAACTCTCTATCCCTCTCCCTTCCTCTCTGCGAAAAATCAATAAAACATATTTTTTTTAAAAGAATCATCTTCTAGCTCAGCCAGTGTGTCTCAGTGGCTGAGCATCAACCCAGAAACCAAGAGATCATGGTTTGATTCCCGGTCAGGGCACATGCCTGGGTTTCAGGCTCCATCCCCAGTAGAGGGCAGGCAGGAGGTAGCCAATGGATGTTTCTCTTATATTGATGTTTCCCTCTCTCGTCCCTTTCCTTCCTCTCTAAAAATCAATTAAACATTTTCTTAAAGAAAAAAATAAACCCTCTTTTTTTTCATTGACCAAAAACATGTTGCTAACAATTAGAGATTCTAACAAAAAAAGAGACAACCATTGATCATTCCAGCCATAAAGGGGGAATCGAAATGCTTTTGAAGTAAAAGAGCTGCAGACTTACCCATGATAAACACTCAATTGCCATTCTTAAATTATTTCCAAAATATTTTTTTCTAAATAGGTTTGTATTGATTTTTAGAGAAAGAGGAAGAGAGGAGGAGAGATAGAAACATCAATGAAAGAGAAACATCGACTGGCTGCCTCCTGCAAGCCCCTTACAGGGGGAGCGAGCCAGTGACCTCTTCCTGTATGGGACGATGTTCAATCCACTCAGCCGCACCAGCTGGGGCTATTTCTAAAATCTTAGTTCTACCTTGGTTGACCCCTAGCAGCTTGGGACCCTATGTCAAGAATGAGTGATTTTGCCCTGACCAGTTTGGCTCAGTGGATAGAGCGTCGGCCTGCGGACTCAAGGGTCCCAGGTTCGATTCCGGTCAAGGGCATGTACCTTGGTTGCGGGCACATCCCCAATGGCGGGGGGGGGGGGGGGGGGTGCAGGAGGCAGCTGATCGATGTTTCTCATCGATGTTTCTAACTCTCTATCCCTCTCCCTTCCTCTCTGTGAAAAATCAATAAAATATATTTTTTAAAAAAGAATGAGTGATTTTGTTCAAGTCTCATTGAACAGAGGAGGGACCTGTCGCAAGATAAGAGCCTCATGTCCAGATCCTCAGTCCAGTGTATCTACACCACTCTCTGTCCTCTCTCGGCACGCCAAGCAGATCTGCCCCTGGGAAACGAGCAGAGCGGGTCCCCCAAAGTCCTCCAACACCCACCCCCGCACCCCCCGCCCACGCTTACCTTGTTCACAGTTCTCTACTGTCCCATACTGAGCAAGCAGGCTGTCCAGGACCTAGACACGAGGAGGAAGGCAGGCTACTCTGAGCATCCCAGGAACTAGCCCACGGCCAGCCGCTAGACACCCCGCACCCCAAAGCACTGGGCGCAGGCTGAGCCTTGGGTGGGGACTGAGCATCAGTACCTGTTCGGTTTGCCCCTTCCAGGGCACTAACGCTGGTGGTGACCTGTAGGGGTTTCTTCACAGACATGTACTTAAGCTCAGAGAGAGCTGTGGGGCCTTTTTAGAAGGAGACCTGGGCTACCTGGGGCCCGAAATCAACTTCCGCCAACACCCTTCCCACGTCCTTCGCTCTAGGGACAAACATTCTAAGGACCAAAGTTGGTCGCCTCAGGTTAAGGATGAGACCCAGCACCCCTGGCCTACCAGCAAAGGACCCCCGAGTCATCTCAGCTGAACTCAGGCTGGCCCAGGCGTACTTCCGGTCTCCACCGCCCCATGCCACTGAGAGTCCCCCCAGCCACTTACTTCCCATCGCAGCTGGGGTGGGATATTTCGGATCTGAATTTTCCGACTCCTGAAATTAGAGGGAACAGGGTTAGTGACAGTTTGGGATGCTTCAGGGGACTGCAACTTCACCGTTTTCAATCCCTGTGCCAGGCTCTCTCCTCCACACCAGCGCCTGAGAGTCTAAGGTCAGCTTTGGGAAGAGCGATTTGGTGTGGAGGTAACAACTGTTACTGCTCCCAGATAGGAAGATCAAAGTCAGGTGCCCCTAAGCATTACTAGGGTAACATCATTCCCTAAAAATCACATCTGCTCTGTCTCTCTACTCAGGTTTCTCACTAGACAGACTTTTATTCAGGAACCATCTATAACGCTCCCCGCCCTATGTTTCAGAAATATAAAGCCACATAAGACATTACTCATTAATCCGCTACCTATTTACACAAAAATAGGCAAAGTGCCTGGCCTCAAGGTGCTCACAGATTATTAGGGGAGACATATACGAAAACAAACAGTATCAGGATAACAGTGCAGGAGTTAAGTGCTTTGCGCAGGTATAAATTTAAACCTGGGCTCCACTTCCTAGCACGGATCTTTAAAAGATTAAAAAAAAGAAAAGATTATTTAACTCCTTTGGGGCTTTGTTTCCCCCTTTGTAAAACAGGGATAATACCTATTCAAGGGGTGGTAGCCAGGTAATGTTAGACAATATTATAAAGAGCTTAGCCAAGGGCTTAGAGTAAGTATGAGAAGTATACCACTAGATGCATTCGTGAATACTAAAGTGGGAGTGATTAACACACACATAACCCAGCGTTCTGACCACCACCCTCCCTCCCTCTCCCCAGTTAACTCCACTGTCTCCTTCCCATTTTTCAAAAGCCCCTTAAAATTGTAATCTCCTCCCCCCCACACCCCAGGAAGGCTTTCAGGTTCAAGATTGACTCCCGGGGAATTGGTTACCACCCAAATCGATGCCCTAAAACTCAGGTTTAAACATTTTAATTGACTTGTCTGTATTGGTCAGTTTTCATGACAGTCTTTGCCTATCCTTGATCAGCAAGCAAGTCCAGTTCTAGCCCTTACACTGCCTCAGACCCGGGTGTTCGTCTGACTGAGCTACTTAAGCTTCCGGCCTCGGTATCCCTAAGCAATGGGGGGTCGTGTCAGTTCCTGACAAGCTCGGAGGAAGGAGTGCTGAAACACATGGCACCAAGAAGGGAAGGGATGCTGAGCTCTAACTACAGCTGCTTCCAAGGTGGCTCTGTCCTGGGCCAGGTCACTGCCCCCTGGGGGACCGCGAGCGTCTTCGGCTGTAAAATGGACCCTTCCAGCTCTGCGGCTGAGCGTGGGACGTCAGGATGACGTATGTTAAGGACCCCTCTCCTGGGGATGGAGTAACTGAGGAGGAAATGAGGGTGAGTGTGAAGAGCATCTATGTCCATGGCTGTCTACTTTGGTCGGTTCATGAATCTGATCTAAGGAGGTCAGGCTACAGCAGGACAAAAGAATAAAGATCAGACACAAGTCTGGTTCCAGGTCCACAGATCCACCCTCCTCTTGTGAGAACTCGCTGGCCAAGACGGAGAGACTCATTTGGTGGCCAAATGGACAGAGAAAACCCAGGAGCCCTTACAGTGGAAGTCAAACTGCTGGAGACTTGAGGAAGGAATGACTGAGATCAGCCACGTCCCCAAGCCCAGGACCCCCCTCAGGGTTCCTCTCCGGAAGAAGGCAGGGGTGGCGGCTGTCTGCCTAAAGCAACTCCAGTGCAGTTCAGTCTGAACAGCTTCCAAATGGCCTTAGTATTATCTCAGGTCAAAGGTCAAAAATACCCTCCTCCTACTTCAAACTCCCAGTTTTAGGGGCTTTCTTTTCAGGGTGGGGAAGGGTTGGAGAGGGGTTGGGGTGGTGAAATCAAATATCTGCTTGGGATGTTAATCCATATCCTGAAAGCAATGGCAGTCTGGAATGTGTGGAATGTTCCAGGAGAAGGGGGGAGGGGGGCAGGGGCCATCCAACCAATGGAGGAAAAGACATCTTGTAGCCCGCCCTCCATCACCCCTCAGGGCACACACCCAGTCCTGGGAGCCCACTCCAGGCTCCTCAGGCCTCCAGAAAGCCTTCCAGTAAAGTCCCCAACCCTGACAAAAACCAGAGAGGACACGAGGAACCGTCATCTCTAAGCCCTGGGCCTCGTCTCTGTAAAGTTTGGTGCCACCTAGTTCCTTTCCCTCCCAAAGCACTTGGGGCCACGCAGAGAAATGGACTCTCTTCCTCGGGTCCCTGGGCAACTCATTCCACTTACAAACGTGTACAGCTGCAGCCGGGCCAGGGCAGTGCTGTGGGCTGGGGAGCCAGGAGGAAGCTACGAGAGCCCTGACTGCTCAGTGCCTTAGTTTCCTCCTGCGGAAGAAGGACAGAGAGGGCTTTGGGAGGACTGAAAGCAGGATGCCGACCATGCCACAGTGCTCAACCCCTGTCCCAGGCCCCAGGAGCCTGCAGGTGTCCAGGTAAGCACGGGAAGAGGCAGGAAGGCAGGGCTGACAACGAGCAGCTCAGAGTGACAGTAAAGTACTTAAGTCTTCTGCACTGGTGGGGAAATAGCGGGAAATAACACAGCCTCGAGTCCCACCTCCCTGTGACAACTAAAGGAACCCGCTCCAGCACCCTAGTGGGCCCACTGGAGCGGAGCAGTGCCTTTGCTTTGCAGGCAATAAACAGGCACTATACAGAGCCCAGCCTGAACCCCAACATCTGCAGCTCAGAAAAGGCAAGAGAACTCCTAGCGTTGGGAAACCATCCCCCTCAACCCCCCGGCTGATAAACCTGTTGAGTGAAAGAAAGAAGCCACTAGCCCCAGGCAAAGCAAAGGAGATGGACGCGAGTAACCATTTCCCTGGTGCCAACACCCCGCATCTTCTTCTGACCTCTTTGCCTGCCCTGACCTGTGGGGCAGTTACTGGGCCCTGGGGCTGCTCCCCAGATACAGAGCAACCCTAGGGACCCACCTCTCTAAAGCAAGACCCAGGCAGGGGGCACGAGGGCCACAGGAACCAAGGAACCATTTTTCTCAAGCCCAGGGCAGATTCCAGAGATCAGAGGAGAGAGCGCCCAGACCCAGCGCAGGAGTTACTAAGAGACGCAGGAAGTGCGAGCTGGGCACCCAGAAGTACGGTGGGCCGTTCTCCCTGGGCAGGAAGCCCTTGTCCTTTTCACCTTTTCAGAAAAGTGTCACTGACATACTGATGGGAAGAAAAATGGGTCAACGTGGAAGAGCCTAATATTTCACACCAGACTCAGGTTCAGCACCTCCTATAAACCCCTCATTCCTGGCTCCGTTTTACAGACGGGGGGGGGGGGGAGGAGGTGCCTGAGATTGGGGGGCTGAGTATCTTTGCCAAGTCACACAGCTCCCAAGAGCCACAGCCAGGATTTGAAAACAAAGCTTACCTCTTTCCAGGCTCATTGCACTGTCCACTCCACTGCCTTTTTAAAAAATATATTTTTTTACTGATTTCAGAGAGGAAGGGAGATAGAAACATCAATAGTAAGTGAGAATCATTGATTGCTGCCTCCTGTATACCCCCTAACTGGGGATCGAGCCTGCAACCCGGGTATGTGCCTTTGACCAGAAGTGAATCCGGGACCCTTCAATCTGCAGGCCAGGCTCTATTCACTGAGCCAAACCGGCTAGGGCTCTTGCTGCCTTTTTGATGGCATTAAGGACACGGGCCTTTGCCAAAATATAGCCATGTCAGGACTGAGGAGAAATTTAAAATATTCAGAGTTCACACAACATAGTGAACAGTGGGCTTGCCAAATGAGTGCTGCTCAAAACAACCCACCTTGGTTTTCCAGAACATTTCCAGTTAGATAAAAAGTGACTCTACGGCATACTGAACACTGACTAGATATCTGATAATATTGTTAAATTTTTAAAAATCACAGCGATGGCGCCCTGGCTGGTTTGGCTCAGTGGATAGAGTATGGGCTTGCAGCCTGAAGGGTCCCAGTTCGATTCTGGTCAAGAGCACATGCCTGTGTTTTGGGCTCGATCTCCAGTAGGGGGCATACAGGAGGCACCCAATCAATGATTCTCTCTCATCCCCTTCCCCCCTCCCCTCTCCCCCCTCCCTCTCTGAAATAACTAAAAAATATCGGTGATGGCCCTGGCCAGGTTGGTCAGTTGGTTAGAATGTCGACCTGATATGCCAAGGTTTTGAGTCTGATCCACAACTAAAGATGCATTAATAAGTGGAACAACAAAGCTTTCTTTCTCTCACTCCCATCTCCTCCTTTCTAAAATCAGCGATGCCTTGGCTGGTGTGGCTTGGTTGTTTGGGGCATCATCCCATACACCAGAAGGGGGCGGGCTCTATTCCTGGTCAAGCCACAAACCAGGTTTTGGGTTCCGTCCAGTCCAGATGGGATTGGAGGGGAGAGGGGAACGGTGTGCCAATAGAGGAAGGAGTTCCTTTAAGCCAGGGTGGGGCCAGCCAGCAGAAGGGAGAAAGGAGGCAGTAAATTTTGGCTAGCTTGAGGCTCCAATCCCCAGAGGCTCCTACTGTGAGTCAAACCTGGACTTTTATCTCCACAGAGAGCTAGGATTAAACTGAGATCTCCAAATTAGATCCTTCAATACCCCCCACCTCTCCCCACCCCCTCTGTGACTCTCTGCCCAGCAGGCTGTGGGGCCTTGGGCAAGTCAAGCCTTCAACTCTCTGGACGTGTTTCTTAACTCTGGGGGAAAAGGATAAGGATCAGTCAACTTTACAGGCTCTTGGGTCCCCTGATCCCTGTTCACCTACATTCAAAGGCATTTTCTGTGCCCTAATGGTCTATGTTAATAATTTTAGCCTTTCTGCCCTGGCTGGTTTTGCTCAATGGATAGAGCATCGGCCTGGGAATGAACAAGGGCAGATGCCCAAGTTGCAGGCTCGATCCCCCGTACGTAGCGTGCAGGAGGTAGCTGATTCTCTCTCATCATTAATGTCTCTCTCTCCCCCTCTCCCTTCCTCCCTCTCCATTCCTCTCTGAAATCAATAAAAATATATTTAAAAAATAATAACTCTAACCTTTCTTTTGAGACTTGGTTCCCATTAGAAAACGTGATCACTCTCCCCCGGAAAAATGCAAACGTTTTTGCACACAATTTCAAAATTTCAGGGGTTAATGAGGACTTTGGAATCCTTCATAGAAAAGACACCCTCCCACAGATCTACACACTTAACTTCACTCCCGAAGATATGCAAGTCTTCACTCAAACCTGCAGGTCTGTCGGGGAGAAAGCCAAGCCTGACTGGGGTTGGGGGTTATTGCTTAGATACTGGAAATGAGGGAGCATCGGAGATGTTTCAGACCGGTAGAAACGCACCAGGCTCGTTTAAATTCTACTCATCGGCCACAAAGCTCCACACCAGGACTTTTCTCAAGGGCTCTGGAGGCCACTGCTGGAGTCAGTTCATTCCAGATTTTCTTGGTACCTACTCTGTGCTGTCCACACTGCAGTAGCCACGAGTCACATGTGGCCACTGAGCACTTGAAATGTGGCTACTGCAACTGAGCAATTTCAACTCCATTTAATTGTAACTGTTTATATAATTTAGCTTTTTCAACTTTAAAGTTTATGAAATCTAAATACAGAACAAATGTTCCCACTGAAAACTTAGCCTATGGATTGAGATGGGCTTTCAATGCAAAAACAGACACACTGGAATTCCTAAGGCTTAGTGCCCACCCCCAAGTAAAATCTCTCTCACTGTTCATAATGATTCCATGTTGAACAAATCTTTTTTTTTTTTTTTTTTTTTTAAATATATTTTATTGACTTTTTTGCAGAGAGGAAGGGAGAGAGAGTTAGAAACATCGATGAGAGAGAAACATCATTCAGGTGCCTCCTGCACACCCCCTACTGGGTACATGCCCTTGACCGGAATCGAACCTGGGACCCTTCAGTCCCCAGGCTGACGCTCTATCCACTGAGCCAAACCGGTCAGGGCTGAACAAATCTTTTTATTTAATTTTTAAATTAACCTCTGAATTAATCTTTTCATGAAATTTCCCTTTTTCTTTTTTAACGTAGCTATTAGAAAATGTACACTTACAAGGGTTCCCCCATTGCATTTTTGTTTTGTTTTGCTTTTTTAATCCTCACCCAAGGATATTTTTTCCATTGATTCTTTTTTTTTTTTTTTTTTTTTTTTTTT
>PVJC01018489.1:0-31301 GCA_004026665.1 Murina feae | reverse complement strand
CGCCGACCCTGCCGCCTCCTACCCGCTCCCCGATGCCCCTCCAAGGGCCTGGGAAGCCCACCAAGCAGGCTACCGACCCTGCTGCCTCCTACCCGCTCCCCGATGCCCCTCCAAGGGCCTGGGAAGCCCACCAAGCAGGCTGCCGACCCTGCCGCCTCCTACCCGCTCCCCGATGCCCCTCCAAGGGCCTGGGAAGCCCACCAAGCAGGCTGCCAACCCTGCCGCCTCTTTCCCGCTTCCCGGTGCCCTCCAACCCTGCTGCCTCTTTCCCATCACGGGTCCTGGGTCCTGCGCTGTCCCGCCCTGCAGCCGCTCTGTGCACTCGGGAGGTCCCTCAGCCCCGCCTGTGCCCTCTCGCAGTCTGGGACCCCTCGGGGGATGTCCACCTGCTGGCTGCCTGACCAGCCTGGGTGAGGGGCTTTAAGGCTGCCCACAGCTCCCATTGACCCAACGTCCCAGCAAGGCCGGCTGGACACAGGTTTCCTATAATTGATGCTGTTCCGTTAAGGCGGCCTTTTACTAACGAATCCTCCTGTCTGCCTCACTTCGAGGCTTCTATAATGAAACAATTGTTACACTTAATTGTTGCAAATGTGCGTTTTTGCTTCAGGCCAAAGGCTAAGGAGCCAGCGAGCAGGTAGTTTCGCTCTCGCTCCTGCTGCAATGGACACTGCCTAAATGTTTACTCAGGTCCGTGAGTGGCGGCCGCCATGTTGGCTGGGCTAATTTGCATACAGCCGTTCTGATTGGCTGTGGGCGTCCGGAGAAACGGTTAATTTTACTATTCTGCTTTTATTAGTTTAGATTTTACCTCTAACACCAGCAGCCTCCCTCGGTCTCTGTCTCGCCCCTCCCCCCCTCTCTCTCTGGTCCCCCTGCCGTGAACCCCCCCCCCTCCGGCACCCCCTCAGTAAGCCCAGCCCTCACCTTGCCGGTGCACTGGACGGGCAGGACGTAGGGGCTGTACTTCACCATCTGAAGACCTTCCATGGTCTCGTTCTTGGGAGGCTGCAAATAAACCCACGCTGGTCAGTCATCTCGTAAATAACTTTTTTAAATGTTCTGAAGCCCAAACAAGTACACACGACGGACACAACACCACACCCGCCTGGGGTGGCGGGTGAACGAGTGCCAGCGATCGGGAAAGGCCCGCGCTCTGAGCACCGTCAGGCGGGGCCAGCCCAGCACTAAGTGGAACTTGCACGGGAACCACGAGGCGGCCACCGCGGGCTGGGAAACGGCCCCAGGGAAGCACCCCTCGCCCGCTGAGAGAGAGGGACAGCGGTTGGCTTTTTTAACGGAACTTGGGCTTTCCTCGCGAGCATGAGGAAATGCTCCCTCCCTCCAGCACACCCTCCCCATCCCTCCTCTCTAGTGGGGGCACTGCCCAGGGGCATTCCCACTGTGAGGGGCGCCCAGTCTGCACACAGGTGGGGGGCCCTGCCCTGAATGACGGGGTCCAGGAGGGGTCCATCCTTGGAGGGACCTGCGCACACTTTGAAAATGACTCCTTTCCCGACGAGACGCGCACAGCCTCACACGCAGTCAGACAGAAAGGGCAGCCCCTGTATTGGATGGCACTAATGCCCTGGCCTGGCCTCTGCAGGAGACCAGAAAGGAATGATCTAGATTGGACTCCGGCACTCCCTGCCCGCAATCCCTGCAGCATTAGAAACAGGAAGACAAAACCGGTGAGCAGAAGGGTCGGGTCCCCGAAACCAAGTGAGTTTGGGTTGTGACTCAGTTGAACTCTGCAGCGGTTCCCGTGCGGGCGACCAGGACCCCGCTGGCGGCTCCTGCTTACGGGGGGAAGGGGGCAGCATTAGCTGTTCATGTGAGAATAAGGGCACTAGTTCTATAAAAGCAGAGGCACCTGCCATCCCTCAGGCCCTCAGCGCGGCTCTCATCGGAGGCACAAGCCAACAGCACGGTCATCAACGTCAACGCAGACGATACTCAACTTTAATTCCGCGAGGGAATCTTCGCTTGGGAAAATAAATTGTTCTTTCAGAACTGTTAATTTTTAAAAATACCCAGGCTCCAAGAGTACTAAAGCCAGCGTACGGCTCCGTGCGCAGGTGGCTTGTAAATTTAAAAATATCCTTTCCTATTTCTACTCTGAAGGAGTTCACGCCATAAACGCCGTTCTCTGGCTGAGTCCAGGGTGGCCCGGCCCTCGGACCCGCTGCGAACGCGTGGTGGGCGCGCAGGCTCTGACGCTGCTCTACGGCTGCGCCTCGGAACCCCGCGCGGTGCCCTCACTGCCGCTCGCTCTCCGTGCACCCCAGCCCCTGCCCTGCGCCCCACGTGGCCCCTCTGCGCCGGGGGGAGCGGGACTTGCCTTGGGTTTGAAGCCCAGGATGCGGTTGAGCTTTATGATGACGCAGGGCTTGCCCTCCTTGTAGCCGAACGATTCGTCATTTATCCCGGAGCAGTTGCCCAGCCACTCGAGCTTGAACCTGCAGACCTTCCGCTCGCCGGGGTCACTGTCGTAGGCGCCTCGGTCTTTGAATTCGCTGGGCACACCTGCAAATGCAAGCGCCTGTCACACGGTCCCCCACGGCCCTCCCCGGCTCAGCGGCCGCCCTGCCCGGAACACTGGGTTCAGCCAGGTCCCCAGCACACCGGTGCCGGCACAGAACCCGCACCAGGGCCCCGTGCTCGGAAGGCAGCTCCTGACAGCTGGCCTCTGGCAGGATTTCTCCGCCTTAAATAATGGATGACTCAGCTGTCGGGAGCCTGAGGGAAACTGGATCGCGGGCACGGCGAGAACCCAGGCGAGGAGGCGCCTGTCACCTTAGGAGCCCGGGGTCGGGGTCAGGATTCCCCCGGGCTGTGCCTCTGATTCGCAGGTGAAACGGGGAAGAGGCAAAGGACTGGCTTGCTTCCTTTTCAACCGCCACTGAAGGTTTTCTAAAAACGTCCTTTCGGCCTTGAGTTCTCTGCCAATCACAGCTGTGCGTTCTTATAAACCCGTTCAAACGAGAAGTCGTATTGGAGCATTTCTTACTAGTCCTCATACCAAACCAGAGTAAGGAGAAAAGAAACATGGACTTCAACGTTGATACAAAGCATCCTGCCGAATACTGAGGCAAATGTAACGTCCATTTACTGTCAAGGTCACAAGTTAACTGCTTTCCCTGCCAATGGTAACGCGCCTCCATTCCACCCATCAGGCCATTTATTTAAGTTACTACAAAGGGAGATGAAAACCTTTAGATTCTAAAGAGAAAGATGTAGGAAACGTTCCTTTTAAACTAGTGACTCTTTCCTAAAGGACCTACAAGGGCAGTCACCCTCGTGAGGAAGGGACACCCCCAGGCAAAGGGGGGCTGCTCGCTGCTGGGATGGGATGGAGGGACTGGGGTGGCGTCACCAGCCCAGAGGTGTCCTGTCTGGTGGGAAGCCCGGTGGCGTTATAGACGGTCCCCCCCAAAAGGGCCACTCGGGAGGAAGGCCCTGCACGCCTCCGCAGGGCGAACCCGGGGGAGGACGGGAATCTGGACACACAGGCAGCTGCACTTCTCAAAAGTGGGGCCACCGGGGCCAGAGCGGGACCTGTGGCTGTGGGTCTGAGCATCAGAAGCAGATCGCTAGGTTTTTAAAGACATCTTCCAACGCAGTAGCAACAAGCGAGGATACCCTGTTCTTCTGCTGCACCCAGGCCTGAGCATGAAAGGTCTCCCCGCTTTAGAAACACACAGAATGGCCCTAGCCTGGTCGCTCTGTTGGCTGGAGCGTCATCCCGCATCCCAAAAGGTTGTGGGTTCAATCCCCAGTGGTTGGAGCAACCAATGTTTCTCGCTCACATCCATGTCCCTCTCCTCCCCCTCCCTCCTTCCCTTCTCCCTCTCTCTCTCTCTCTCTCTCTCTCTCTCTCTCCCCCTCCCTCCCTCTCTCTCTCACTCAAGAAATCAACTTTAAAAATGGCCCCTCTCTTGCCCTGACCGGTTTGGCTCAGTGGATAGAGTGTCAGCCTGTGGACTCAAGGGTCTCAGGTTCGATTCCCGTCAAGGGCATGTACCTTGGTTGCAGGCACATCCCCAGTAGAGGGTATGCAGGAGGCAGCTGATCGATGTTTCTCTCTCATCGATGTTTCTAGCTCTCTATCCCTCTCCCTTCCTCTCTGTAAAAAATCAATAAAATATATTTTTAAAAAAATGGCCCCTCACTATGATCAGAGGGAAATCCTTAATTGCCCCAGGAGTGCCGTTCAATGCTTAAATAACAGAAACGGGGATGGAATGAACCCTCCACAGCAGCCCGAGTGCGTGACTTACTGCCACAGTCTTCGAAGATCATGTCGTCCTTCTGCGCGGAGTCCTTGTACTTCTCCAGGAAGCGGACGATGTTCAGCACGTACGGCTCGTAGCTCTCGGGCTTGCTGGGGTGGAAGGAGATCTCGGTCTTCTGGATCTGAGGAATCTGTGTAAGTCCTGGGCCGGGCAGAGGCAGAAACAGAGACCATCACCAACGAGAAGCAAGCCAACCAAGAGAACCCACAGCATTCTCTCCGCGAACAAACACTCGGCTCATCCCACCTGCCTAAAAGGAACAGGGTCGATTCTCCACGCGTGAAACCCCGTGGTGCCCGGAATAATGTCGCAGTTCATGACAGGCATTATCTCCATGAAAGCACTCCTTGCACAGAGAGGTTAGGCACCTGGCCCAAGGTCACAGCGCAAGCGGTGGGACCAGAATTCCCACCCTAACGCTGGCATCCAAAGCCTGTCACCTGCGTAGCAGTCCCTCGTGTGCACGTGCCACCCCTGCTCGGTCTGCGCAGGTGCCCTCCCGCCTCACCGCGAGCTTTGAGCCCACAGGTCTCCTCCTGCCAGTGAGGTCAGGCTACTCCAAGCCCCACAAGAGTCACAGATAGTTCTCAGGCTCGGACCCTGAACTGGAGGGTCGGGGTTGGATGCGAGGGACCTGCCTTCCATTCCAAAGTAAGTGGTTAGTTACTCTGAGCAGGCGCAGTGGCAGCCAGCGTAACGGTCTCAGCACGCGCACCTGGCTCCACACTTCACCCGCATCTCATACTCTGTAATTTCCAGAAGACGCTGCCATCACAAGGCTCCTAGACAGACGTGTGCACAGCAGGGCACGGCCCTCCAGGGGCCATGGGGAGTGCCCGTCACAGCGGAATTCCATCCTGGATGCAGGTGAATGCAAGATGCCTGGCCACACCAGGAGTCCAGGTAACCCACAGGGAACTTTTATATAAGCACGGCCACATGCTACGTGGACACGCATGATGGGACATGTACTGCCTATGTTACGTGGGACACCCACCTAAAAGATCACCTGTAATTGATCTTTAGCTCAAATGTAGCTGCACCTCCCGTGTTTCTGTCTGCTCATCTGGTAACCCAACTCCAGTCCCCGGTCCCAGACCTGCCCTCTGTGCCAGGCGGACAGCGCACGGCCACCTTCCTCAGGGCACCACACAGATAGGAAAACAGTGACATGACTGAAGCAGAAGTGACATGGGGCATGGCAGTTTCTCTAGCCCTTGAGGATGGCTTTGAGCTTCGAGGTGGGGAGTGAGGAGGCCCGGCGTGGGGCTGGCTGGGCCACGCCTCCCCTGCGCGCAGCTCCCCAGGGGAAAGGGAAGGGTGGCCGAGACAGACGGAATCTCCAAAAGGCTGATGCAGAACCTGAAGAATCCGGGACAAAGCTGTCAACGGGAGGGAGGGAGGGAGTCCAGGGGAAGTCAGCAGAACTCGCTCATGAAAACAGAATGTTTTAAATCTCTGCTTAAAAACCAAGAACGGTTACTACAACGGAGATAATCTAAGGGCCTGGCCAGTGGCTCAGCCGCTTCGAGTACTGACCCAGTTCACCAAGGTTTCGGACAGATCTCCATCAGAGCACATGCAAGAACCAACCAGCAGCCGGTCGGCGTGGCTTGGGGCTTGAGCATCGACCTGTGAACCAGGAGGTCACACTCCTGTTCCAGGTCAAGGCACAGGCCTGGGCTGCAGGCTTGGTCCCCAGATGGGGGTGTGCAGGAGGCAGCCGATCCAGGACTCTCTCTCAATGGATCAATGGATGTTTCTATCTCGTTCTCCCTCTCTCTTCCTCTCTGAAATCAATATAAAATATATTTTAAAAAAATAAAGACTCAACCAGGCACTACATGGATGGTGGAACAATTCGATGTTTCTCTCTCCAAGATCAGTAAATAATCTACATTTTTTAAAATGCTCCCAAACCATAGAAAATTATATGACCCAAGGAATTTAAATGTCCCCTGAGCAATCTTTCTACAATCAATTAGGAAAACTGGCTGTGGGATTTGTGTTCAGAGGCACCTGGGTACCATTGACAGTGACCCACAAAGATGAAGAGGGAACGGAGCCGAGGTGAGGAGGGGCTCGGGTGCGACCTGTGCCTGGGCCAGAAGGTACCTGGGCCCCACCCCACTGTCGGAAGGCCTGCGAGCGGTGGGCCTAACTGATCTGAGCTGCAACAAGCCACTTAAGTCAAGGTGACCTTCATGGCCCCCAGGAAATAGGCAGCCAGGGCAGAGGTGTCACAGAACCCGGGAGAGTGGGGTCCTCTCAGCACAGAGTGGGGGTATGGGGTCCTCCCAGAGCATCCGAGGTGGGGGGTAATGAGGCCAGAGGGACACTCCCCAGGGGCCCCGGGAGAGCCAGAGCCAGGGCCAGGCGGGGGCCGGAGAACTCGGGCAAGGCCTCCGAGTCTGCGGGCAGGAGGCTGCGAAACCCATCCCAGGTAGAAACCCACCCAGGATTCCGTGTGGGAGACAGAAATGGGCAAGACCAGCAGGCAGGGCGGCCAGTCCCCAGCTGGGGAAGCAGAGCCCGGAGGGTGGGCAGCGGGGAGCACAGGAGAGCGGCCTCCCCGAACCTCAGACACGAACCTCAGGGATGGACGGGGAGAGTGGGGAGGACTGGCCAGCGGACCGAAGGGACATCAGAGTGACTGGTACCACATGCGGGTGACACAGCAAAAACCAAACTGCTAACAAAATGTCAGCGGGCCTGGGCGAGCTCTGGGGAGCCTCACGGGCAGCCAGAGCGGGAGGTAACCCCAGGACCCGAGCTGCGAGGCGAGTCCCAGTCACGGCCCCTCTGGCCTGGCACCCCTCACCGCCCCTCAGGTTCTCCCAGACCAAAGGGGGCGAGGAGGTGGGACCTGCAGAACCTTTCAGTCCCCGCAATGCCACCAGGGTCTCTGCCGAGAGAACGGGGGACGCGCAGGAGCCAAGGCGCCAGCTGCCTGGTCAGCGCCTGGGCTTCACCCCCGGGGCCGCCAGCTCGTGCACCCTTCGTCCCGGAGCGCGTGGTCCAGTTACATCTGCGCTCACCCAGGACCCGGCCCTGCTGCTCGCCGCCTAAGGTCGATCTGTGCAAATGCGGGTGTGACCACATGCACCTGGCACCAATGTCCAGACACAACTGGTCTCCAGTCACCCCGATGGGCAAGGAGCAATGACAGCCCGAATCCCCCAGGCAGCACGAGGCGCAATCCACGCCTGGTCACGCCTGTCGGATACGAGAGAGAAATGCAGATGGAAGGTTCTGGAAGAATCCTGACTTTGTTCTGGGCAGAGAAGCACCAGAAACTGGTGGCACGAGGAAGCAGGAGGCGACAGGGACAGCTGAGCACAGGGTTAGAGTCCCGTGGAGAGTTAAGACCTGGGCAGAGGCCTTTCCAGCAGAGCGTGGGTGTGAGGGGCAGGGGCTGAGTCCCCAGGGCAGGGCTGAGTCCGGGAAGCCCAGCCCCGGCCCCTCTTCCACAGCTGGAGCTGCCCTCGCAGTCTCTGAGGCCTGAGCACCTGGCACAAGCCCTAGTGACATCCTTCCAGGAAAGCCACTTCTCATCAGGATGTTTCCAGAACAGCAGCACCAATGGTCTGGGTTTAGGTCATGCGATCGGTTCTCCTGAACCCTCCCCTGCGGAGCACAAGACAAGCGCTCTGCTCTCCTTCCTCCAGTTCCGGCGGTCTCCCTGCCACCCCCTCTCTGCCCTCGCCTGGGGCTGCCACCCCCTCTCTGCCCTCCCCTGGGGCTGCCACTCTGTCTGTCCTCATCCGGGGCCTGCGGTGGAAGGCTCACTCCTGAAGCCACCAGGGTCCAGCCTGTGCACCTGGACAGCCTCAGCCTGGAGACTCAGGCCTCCAGCGCTGGAAACGAATTCCCCTTCTCACAGTGACTCCTTTAGAGCAATGACACACCCCGGGAGGCGAGGAGGCCCCGGCCCGATGTCCACATCCTTTCAGTTACCTTGACATTCTCGGACGAACAGGGAGAAGGAGAAAGGAAGGGGCCGGGCCCTGTCCTGTCCGAGCGCTGCGGCCAGCTTCTCACTCCTGGTTTCCACCCCTGAACTGCAGCGCGTCCTTATCCGCGGTGCCCACCGACGGCTGGTCCCAGTGCGGATAAGGACGCGCTGTTCGCGGTGCCCACCCCCGACGGCTAGTCCCGGTGCGGATAAGGACGCGCTGTCCGCGGTGGTCACTCCCGACCCACGGACAGCAGCACACCCAGCCCTGCCTGTGGTTCCAGGTTATAGCCCAGGAAACAGCGGCCCTGGGCCCCTCGGTCTCCGAATGGAGAAAACCGAGCTGAGCTGTGCATGGCTTTGCACATGGGACCCTTGGCCTCAGAGCGCGTCTGGATTATAACTTAACGGAGCCCCTAAAAGGACTGAAGTGATAATGAGGATGTGGAACCTTAATACCTGGTTTTTAATGTGACGCCAGCTTTACATGGAAACGAGAAAAACACTCCACCTCTGGCGCTGGTGGGTGTTCGTAACCCGGGGGGAATGCAAGTCAGAGAAGGGAAAGGAGGGAGAAGGAGGCTTTTCAGTGAGAAGCGTTTTGTGTCCGTTAGGTTTATACCGTGTGTCGAGTTGATCATTCCCCTCCGACCTGTGAGTTTGAAGTGAGACCGCAGCCACGTGGACGCCATCGCAGCGACTCACACGAGGCCGGGAGCACAGGGCTGGACGCCTGCCGCACGGTCCCCCGGGCCAGGCACAGCCCCGGCCCCGCTGGAGGTTTGTAACAACTGGAAAAACTCACCGATGAATGATATTTATGGGTCTGATTTTGCTTCTGCAAGTTCAGGCAAAAATACTGTATCCTACAAATACTTTTTTAAGTGAGGAAAAGTTAGGTATGTCGTGAATACATAAAATCTACGTATGTTTTCTTCTCCGTATGATTTTCTTAGTAACAGCTTTTCTCTAGCTACTTTACTGTAAGAACACAGTAGGCAGAGTGTGTTCATGGACTGTTTCTGTTCCCGGAAAGGCGTCTACAGGAGGCCATGAGCGCTCAGTTTTGGGGGAGTGAAACGTTAGATGTGGACTCCCCTTGCACAGGGGAGTCAGCGCCCTGACCCTCATGTTGTGCAGGGCTCCCCTGCACTCGCCCCAAATAAGCCTCACTCTCCAGAGAAGCCTCAGGCAGGGACGCACCTGAGCACCAACGGCAAAGCAGCACGAACCACTGCAGCCACGGACCCTCTACCTGCAGATCCTGTCTCTCCTGTGCGCTGAGAAGTAAGTTTAAATAAAAAATGGGGGTTATATTCCCCCCACACCCATGCACATGCGCACTCATGCATGTGTACATGGATACATGTAAAACACCCAAATGTGTGCGCACACACACATGTGCACACTCATGTATACGCACACGCATGCTCATACTTGTACATATATACTTGCACATATACATGTATGTATGCCTACACTGATGTTTAGGCTCACATGTGTGTACACATATATATATACATGTGCATGCTCACATATGCACAATAGCACACATGTGCACACCTATGAACAGACTCACAGTGCATGTGTGTGCATGCATGTGTGCACATGTCCTTACATATACACATATGTGTATACATGCAAGTGTGTGTGTGCATGCAGTTTCCCTCTTCAAATTCCCCCTTCAAAATAAACCCCATAAGATATGTATAGGTTTTATTTTGCCTCTGCAAGTTCTGTATCAGTTTCCCTAGCGACACAGCAAGGGCAAAGGGGAAGCCAGCAGCCTGTGCCTCACCTCCCACCTCAGGCTCAGCTTTGACAGTGACCAGGGACCAAGGAGACTCAAAGCCGCCCTCTAGGCAGCCCCCCTCCAGACACCCAGAATCTGCTTCCTTTGAAAAGTCCTTGAGAGACCAGTTGCGGGACTTTCTCTGCCACCATCTGGACGTTCACCAGCCCTCGGTGGACGGGCCTCTTCTTCTGTCCAAGACAAATGCGTGCTCGCTGGGCGGAGGCCAGCGCCCCCCGCGGCCCCACAGGCATTGCCTGGGCCGTGCCTCACCCTCAGGTGAGCAGGGGGGGACATCCCGCAGAGGCTCTACCTTACAAACACTTGTGATTTCACAGGGGCAGCTCTGACCGTCAGGGCAGCTCCTGCTGTGTTTGCTCCCAGTGAAAGTACGGCTTTTATAGCGGGAAATGGAAAGGAAGGGGCAAAGCCCAGCCTCTATTCTACGTTAACTGTGCCTTCCCGTCCAGGCCGAGCTGAAGGGCAAGCACAGCCCGAGCACTGGCCTCGCCTGGATACAAAACAAAACACGGCTAAGGGCCTGGCATCCTGAAACAGGACACCTCGTTCCACCCGATACCTGATTATGTCTGTTCATGCGTGCATGTGGGGAAAGGTATGCTTTTCTGGTTGGAAGCCACTAGAAAATACTTCCCCACCCCACCCCACCCCCACCCGTCTCGTTTGCGTCACACGGGTCACGAGATTACTAGGACTCAGGGCACTGAGGCAGCTGCCCCCACGCATTGCACCACCTGGGGTCGGAGGCCCTGAGGCCGGCGCCCTGTCCACCCCACCCCCCACCGGAGCCTCCTGGCCTCTTTATCAGGGCTGGACCCACTTTTCTGGGCTCCAAGGACATTTTACAACTAACCACCAGGCTTCCTGTCACCCAAGTGGGCTTTTTGGTTGTATCCTTGTCTTTAGAAATGAAGAAACAGCAACATGGGCAGCTGGTGAAACCACTGAGGCTGGGGACCCCGAGGGACAGGAACTAGAGTTTGCAGCTGCAACCTTTACTTAGGATATCGTGCCCTCCCCTCCCCCTCCTCAGCCCCTAGTGCCAGCTCCATGGCCTGGAGCTCAGAGGGGCCATGGGAGGGGGAGGGGGAAGGGAAGGGGTGTGTTTGTTCATCATTTTGGCTCACAGCTGACAAACTGGTGCTGTCTCACTGGAAATGACAGAAAAACCCCTTCTGGGCTTTAAAGAAACCATTTCTCCAAAATACAAGGAACAAACGGTTCCAATTCCCCCTGAAATGTAAGTGAAAGGCAGCCATCCGAGTCTGTTGCTGGGAAAAAGGCAATTCTGGTGGATGTGACGACGTCTCAAGAAACCACTCAGCTGAGCTGGAGTGACAGCGGCTTGGACCCTAACAGACTGAAGCCGAGCCGGCCTGACCACCCTGTTCCCCACCTCAGTTCTGGTTACCATCCTCCCAACATCGAGCCACGTGCACTTCACAGCCAAACCTTGCGAGGAAGGAAAGAGTGCGAGTTCATACCTGCTCAGCAGGAAGCCAGCAGCGGCTCTACCTTCCCTGGGTCCAAGGGCGGCGACACCCAGGGACCTTCCTTCCTGCTGCTGTTGCTCAATGAGCTGGGGGCAGGGCAGGGACCCAGGGGCAAGCCAGGGCTGGGCTGGGGGTGTGAGCTGGTGTGCACTCGGGCCTGGACCTGTCCAGAGCCCACCCTCCCCCATCACAGGGAGAGGACACAGCTGACCTCCAAGGGGACTCCCCTACGAGGTCTGCCTGGGGCTAACCCCATGGGCGAGGGCATTCTAAGGGAGATTACAGAACTATAATGTCATTTAAATGTACTTTGTTTTTCAAACATGTTTCCTATTCCAACTTCTCCCAAAAACTCTCCACAGAAAGCCAGGATTCTGTTAACCTCAGGAAAACGTGAGTGCACAAAGCGCCTCTGTTGTATCAGCCACAGCCCAGCCTGCAAAAATGAACTCGGTGTCCAGGGGTTATGGAACGTGACTGTTAATAGCCACCTTTTAATGCCGCTAGTTTGCCTTACCTATACTTGTTTAAGCCTCCCAGGATAGCATTCCCCTTTTGCAGATGAGAAAACTGAGGCTTAGTGAGATGAAGCAGTGCGTGTGGTTGAGTCCAGTTCCAGAGGCTACCTTCCCCGTCAGGCCAGCGTTGCTGTGCACTCAGGGGGAATGGCTCAGCACCGCATGCAGGTGTAGGCTGGCAATGTGCAACTGCCAGCAGTGCCACTCTGACCCACAAGAATAGCAACGTGGCATGTCTCACCCTCACATCTCCGCCGAGGCCCTAGCCCGGGCTCCCAGGCCAAGCGGGCAGGTCTGTTCCGATTGCCTACAGCAACCGCGCCTCGCAAGGAGCTCAGGACCGCCACAGGGCCAGCGGCCAGCGGCCAGCACCACCCAGGAAACCGGCCCAGGTATGTGTTCCCTTGACCTGCGTTTCATTTTGTAATCTAGCCCCGAGACTCGTGTTTAGCCTGTCGGCTCATCCAACGTCAGCGACGCAGGGACTCGCCACTGCACAGCCACGGTTCCGAGTGCACAGGGCGGGCCACGCCCGGCCCGGCCAGGCTGCTGCTGGAGCCTCCACATCAGTCAAAAATGGCCCCAATCCGTCTTCCGTCTGTGAACACTGGGCCAACTCTGCCACACTCCTTAGGTTCATTTGCTGAAAACCACAGTTTTCCCTCTTAAATGTCAGAGAGGCTGAGCAACATCGAGGGGAAGACCCCAAACGGCCAGGGTTCTCCTCTGTCCATTTGTGCCGCCTGCAGCCTGGAGAAAGCTACTGCCTCTCAAAGACACAGAGCGCCACGTCTGCTCTCCACGATACCACGAGGAGGGCGCGCAGCCCCTCGGAGAACCCCAGCGGGCAGAGCTCTGCGGCCTGGCCACCCCCTCCAGGCTGCCAGGGTCTGCAAAGGAATGCCACGTCCCTGGGCAAGGCCACGGACAGAGGGGGCCTGGCCCAGACTCCCCTGGCAAAGTGAAGGGCGAGGAGAGGAGGAAAAGGAAAGACAGAGAAGTGACAAAGAACCCAGGTGACAGGACAGGGAAGCTGGAGGCCTGTGACTCAGCCAAAGGACAGGACGGCATATTTCCGAGATGAGCCACCGGCATTCCTCTGGGCCAGGGACCGCAATGGCCGCGAGGATGCTAAATATAGGCCTAAGCATGTGCCTTCAGGAAGGGGCTGGAGAGGCGGGAGGGCGGCGGGAGCACCTCGGCCAGGGGGTTCCCAGCAAGGTCATCTGCAAGGTCACCTGCAAGGTCCCCGTGGAAAGGCAGGTACTTGGTTTCCCCTTGAAAGGAGCAGTTCCTTCTGCACAGGACACAGAAGAGATGCTGAACTTTCTCGCAGGCTGACCCCCCAGAGTTCTTACAGGAAAGGACCATTTTTTAAATGTGGCACACGAGACAAGGTGCTGGGCTTTCTGGCCAACGGTGCTTGTACATACAAGAATTCTTATAAAATAGGATCGTTATCGAAAAATAGCTTTTAAACGGCAAAAAAAGGTCCGTACAAATTTAAACCATGATTACTAATGCTTCCGGTAACACTGTAACGGGAGAGGACGTGGGAAGACATGCCACGCTTTGCTGTAGCGGACGTTTCCCAGAATCCCCTGCAGCCTCCCACAGACCCCCTCTCCTTGGGGATACTGCTGGAAACTGGGTTATTAAGAGCAGGTTTAAGTGATTTTACATACTTACGTGTTTTCTTTTGCCACTTCCAACATCCCCTAGACCCAAACGTATCTGGGAATATTGGGGTTTCCTTGTATCAGACCTGACTTGATGTGAGGCTAAAAGGCCCGCTCGCCACCTCCCCATTCCGGGATGTTCTCAGAGTCCCTCCCACAGCCAAGGAGGTGGTGTGAGAGTCTACAACAGCAGCCACAGGTGACAGCCCGAGACTGTCACCCCAACACGGCTGCCCGGGGACACTGGAGGGGACTCGCCACTGCCACCCCCAAGGTCACTTATAATGAGAACCTGGAAGTTATGCGACATTTCCTTCCCTCCAGGTCCTCCCGACAATGACCCTTCAGAGACAGGACAGCCAGGCTGGAGGCTGCACGCCCTGCCCTGGGAGCGCCGGGGGGCTCCGGGGCGGCAGTGGCTGCTGTGGACACGCACAGGCGGGGCCCTTGTGTGGTCCTGCATTTTCTAGAAGCTTTGAGAAGCCACGTTTTCAGAGCCGAAGGAGAAAGTTAAACGGCCGTGGGTCCCGAAAGCCAGTAAATAGATGCTCATTAAACAGGTATAAACACTGAGAATGGAAGCGGGTGCTCTTGTTCAAGGTCAAATTGTAAGTCAGCACAGGTGGGAGGATGGACCCCTGACACCCTGGCTCCTCCCGTGTGAAATCAGTTCGCCTCTGAAAACAGGAGCCAAGCGGTGTTTTACAGGATTTCTGAGTCACAGTCCCCTCGAGACAGTGTGTGAGAGCCCCTCACAGCCTGTGGCCACAGGGACCCAGGACGGCTGTCAGAGAACCCGCCTCCACGGACAGCACCCCGTCTCCCTCGGGAAGCGCCGAGTGCGTGCTCACGTACCTGGCGGGGCCACGCGGTCCTGGTAGGTGGGCTTAAATTCACTGATGGTGAGCAGCAGCACCTGGATGGTCCCGATGAAGATGCCGGCCAGGCAGCCGTAGAAGATCAAGTAGAACAGAAGGATCTTAACTGCAAGGAGAGCAGACAGAACAGACGCTGTGATGCTCAGAACGCCCCTCGAATCGTCCCAGGTGCCGCACACCCTCCTCCCTCGCACCTGTGCCTGCAGGGCTCCTGCTCCAGCACTGATCAGGGTGACAGGCAGAGGCAGGGGCAGGGGGAAGGGGGAACGGGGGGGGGGGGGGACAGCCTCCATTAGGTTGTGCCTGTCAGGGGAGGCTGGGGATAGGAGGAACATTTAACTAGGACTAAGATTCGTTATAGGAAATAACGGTATTCCCCAAATTTTAAAAATGTCTATGAAGGTCACCCATGAAACCCAGGGCCCTGAGGGTGTGCTTCTGCAACACACTGCAAACAGCAGCATCTTCCCGCCCGCAGAAACCGGTGCGCTGTGCTGCTTCCCCCCCCCCCCCCCACTCCAACCTCACAGCCATGCTGTGCTGCTTCCCCCGACACTGCAACCTCACAGCCATGCTGTGCTGCTCATTCAAGCACACAAGTGCTGCGACAGCCAGGAGTGCCCAGGGCCCAGGAGGCTCTCCTCGTCACGGCCTCCTCCCTCTGGTACTTGTCACTCATCACGAATGCCCAGGTTTCCCTTTGGACGCGCCAAACCAGAAAAAAAGAAAACGCAGCCCCATCTGGTGTTGCTCAGTGGATAGCACGTCGGCCCATCAACTTGAAGGGTCCTGGGTTCGATTCTGGTTAAGGGCACATGTCTGCACTGTGGGCTTGATCCCCAGCAGGGGGCGTGCAGGAGGCAGCCCATCCATGATTTCTCATCATTGATGATTCTATCTCTCCCTCTCCCTTCCTCTCTGAAATCAGTAAAAATATATTTTTAAAAAGAGAAGAAATGCACTAGTAAAAATGGCCAGCACATTTGTATTTCATCCTCTGGACCCAGAATAATGACTAATTTGAGCTGCACTGTCTTTTTCCCAGGATAGCAGAGGCTGTGATGGCTGAAAAAGCAAAAAAGCAAAAAACCCGGGGCCCGGGGCTGGCTGGGCTATCAGTTACAGGTTTACAAGGATTACTCCCGATTAGCTGCCCAGTAACAGGCTGTACCAGGCGTGGCCTGGCAGCCCTGCGCCAGCACATGGCTCCACGCGAATGCGGTGGGAAGCAGGGAGGCGGGAGGTTCCCCTCTGCAACATGACTGCAGAGGGGCCTTTGGTGGCGTCTAGAAAAGGCCCAGATCTCACGCATTCGGCGCGGGGTCCCTGGGAAAAACTACAGAACAAAATCGTTATTGAAAAGAAATGGACGAAAGTGGGGGGGGGGGGCATTAGCCAGGTCTTCATCCATTTAAAACCCCAGCTTTCCTATCAGCAAGTAATCCTACTAGAGAGCTGTTAAAATAAGCAAACCATGCCAAAAAGCACACCAAAGTGATGAGTTATAACCCTTTCTGAAGAAAGAGGCGAGGCAGAGACCAGCAAAGGAAAAGGCAAAGGCGGCAGAAGGCAGCTGCCCAGCTCCATGGCTGCCTCCTGCGGGCGAGCAAGGGTTAAGCGCTGCTCCGTATCCAGGCAGCGGCAGGCAAATGGCAAGGCTGTGACGTCAAGAGATCTGGAAAATTTTTCCAGCGGCTGCTCCTAACCAAGAGGTGCAAGGCTGGTGCGGCACGGTCCGCGAGAACCACGCAGCCACGGCGTGCTGCCCCCACCTCGGCGGTGCTCTCGCCTCAGCCACACTGGCTTCCAGCACCCTCCCTGGGACCCAGATGCCCCACGCTAACCACACAAGAAGGTGCATGATGGAGGCTGCCACCTACAACACGAACGCAGCTGGGGGGTGGGGGGTCAGGGCGCTGGCCAAGCACCTGATCACACTTAAGATGCAACTGATCCTGTTGCCCAACGCAGACCCAGAGGGAAGCGAGGTATCCCCTCTTGCTCCAGGGTGTCGACGTGTTGCTTAGCAAAAGGTGCCCAGGTACCAAGGCATGGCCCCTGGGGTAAGGGTGGGGGGGCAATGCAGGTCTGGTGGGGCCTGCACATGCGCGCGCACACACACACAGGGGCTGCTCAGAGAGAGCCGGGCAAATGCTGCCAGCCCGCGAGGGCACAGGGGGCAGGCTAGAGAGGCATTTTTCTTATAAGCAGTTTTTCTTCCTTTTAAAAAATACAAGTAATATAAAGGTTGTGGGGGGGGAGGGGAGGACCCTTCAACAGGGTCATAGGCAGAAGGGAAACATAAACCCGCAGTTCCTGTTGGCGCAGTTGGGGGGGGGGGGCACTCAGGTGACCTGCACGCACCTAAGCAGGTGGGACTTCCTGCCCAGGTTTCCGCAGCAGGTGCTGGGAGGCTCCGCACCCCTGGGTGACAATCCACCTGCAGCGCGACGGAGCCAAGGGCAGTCGCGAGTCCCAAGGGCGCCGTCAGGCCCAGTGCTGCAAAGGTGGCCTTTCCCCTCGGGAGGCCGCCGCCACCTCCTCTGCTGCGGAGGCCCTGACCTTTCCCACACCACCCGGCACAGGCAGACATGTCAGCACAGAGCAGACCCTGGAGTTCCAGCCCAGCACCTGCCCCGGGAGGCGAAGGAAGGCTGGGCCAGGCACACGGGTCCTGGGTCTGCATCCATCCACTGTGCGGTGTGGACCTGAGACACATTCACTCCCTCTCTCTCCCCCTCTCCTTCTCTCTCCTCCCCCCCCCCCCCCCCCCCCCCCCCCCCCCCCCCCCCCCCCCCCCCCCCCCACCAATCTCTCACGGAGGTGCTGCCCTCTTAAATGTCGGCTTAAAGAACAAGCGCTTCCATACAGCCTTACCCTCCAAAGCAAATGTTATTCTGCAATTGGAATGAGGAAAAAAATATATATTTAATCAGGGAGAAGGGGGGCACGAGAGGGCAAGTTTCACAATATCCCCAGAGCCAATTCGGTCATGGCCGAGCCAAGGCTGGGGACAGCCCACCAGGGCAGGGAGGTTCCGGGCCTGGAGAAGGGGGCCACAACGCATGCACCCCCACCCCCAGGCCTCCTGCAAGGCACCGGGAGTCGCTAGAAGATGGCCTGGCAGGGGCTGTTCACGCCACACACCCCGACTCCCAGGCTCCCTCCACGTCAGGAGCCACTGCAGTCACCCCTCTGCAGAACAGTCTCCCCGGAATACAAAAAAACATCAAACACAAGCGAGAAGCCATGGCGGCGTAGAGCTTCCCAGGGACACCTTGGGACCAGGTTTCACCTTGACTAACCTTGAAGGGTGATGCATTATTAACCCTTCCCTTTTCAACCACGAGGGGCCTACACCCCAGGCTGCATTTTCTTTTTCTTTACAAAAGAAAACACACAAAAAAACCCACACACAGATTCTGGCTTCTTCCATTTCAAAATGTCAGCCGAGCCCTATTTCCCTGACTCATTCTGCTGATGCCCACAGTCTCCCAATCAGGACCCTGCGCCAGCCCCTCTCCGGCTCCCTCCGCTGCAAGCGGGTGCAGGTGGTGTCCATGATGGTGGTGATACCAGAGGGAGGGGGCAGTGATGCGGCAGGAGTCCCTCCCTCTCGCGCCGCAGTCACGACTCAGATTTGCCTACAACTCTGCCCTTCAAAATGACCTTTACACACACACACACACACACACACACACCTATGTCACCCTCCAGGTGCAGGCAGGCAGACGACACATGTGGTATTTAGTTTTCAATGGAGGGCGGGGAAAACGCACCCCAGATCGTACACAATGACCTGCCGGTGCCTTTGTGCTATTCCTAGGCGAGCCCTGCCCCACGATCCCCGCAGCCGGCAATGCCGCATCCGAGCGGACTTGCAAATCAGCCCGGCTGTGCGGCGGCCTGCGCGGGCCCCGGGGGAGGTGGCGGGGACCCGGGCGTCGCTCTGAATGCGGCAGCGGGGACGGCGCCCGCCCGCGCCCGGGGGCACACATTCAGACCCGACGGTGCCTCGCCTGCAGGACGCCCGACGGCCCGCACCCTCACACCCCCTCGCTGTGTTTTAGGGACGTTGGATCTGACTGTTGGGAGAGACCCCTCTCTCTACCTGCTGCCGATGCCTGACCATCCCCAGCGGGAAGGGCTCGATCGACAGAGGTCAAATGACCCAACAAGACGCCACGACACCGAGGACCCTCCAGGGCGCCCGGGCCGGCGGCGCGACCCCCCCACCCTTCAGGGCGCGCGGTCGGGGCGGCCCGCAGAGCCTGCGCAGGGGATGCGCCGCCTGGAGACTGGCGCGGCGGAGGCGGGGGGCTGCGGGCCCCGTACTTACACCAGCTGCCGCCGGTCCTGCCCAGAAACTCCTTCTTCTCCGAGTTCCAAATGAATTTCTTCCAGCCGCCCTCCTCCTTGGGTTTCCCGCGGGCCATGGTGGCGGGTCAGCAGCTGCCGCGGGGCTGCGGGGAGACTGCGGCGTGCGCCCTGGGTCCGTCCGCTAACGCCGCGCTCGGCGCCGGCCGGGATCCGGGAGGGAGGCTGCACCCGCCGCTGCCGCTGCGGCGCTCCGAGTGCCAGACGCGCCGCGGAGGAGCGGGAGCGAGAGCGGGAGGGGGCGGAGGCGGGGCGGGGGCGGGGGGCGGGCGGGGCGGCTCCGAGCCCCGCACCTATCGGCGCGCACGCGGCCGCTCCCGGGCGCGCTGCTCCGCCACCCGCTCCTCTCGCCCTGGGAGCGCGGAGGCTCCCGCTGCCACTGGGGACGCGAACGGGGCCCCAGCCACCGGGGACCTCTGCGGAAGCGACCGAGGCCGGAGGAAGTCGGAGGGAGGGAAGGACGGACAGACGGACAGCGGCCGCACACAGCGACGCCGCAAGCGGAGCGCTTGGCGGAGGGCGCGCGCTCCACCTTTACTATATACCGCGCCGCGCGCCGCGGGCCCCGCCCACCAGCGGCCCGGGTGGCCAATCGCCGGCTCCGAGGGGCGGGGCCCCGGGCGGGGGGCGGGCGTGGGGCCGGCACAAAGGAGCCGCGGTGGCGAGAGGGGTGGGCGGGCGCGCGGGGGCGCGGAGCGGGGGCGGGGGACAAGCGGACGCGGGGGGCACCGCGCAGCCCCTTCTAGCTGCGGCCCAGCTCCCGCCAGCCCCGCCGGCCTGCGGGGTCTTGCACCTGCGTCGCCCGCGCCCCGCAGACCCCCGGGCACCCGGCCCGGCTGGACTGATCTCGTGGCGTCCGCGCCTGCCCTCCCCGCGCGCTCCCGGTTTCCTCTGCCGCAGGTCCCCCCGCCTAGGCCCGGGCGGGTGGGGAAGGTCACTCCGGGACGCCCAGGAGTCGGGGACTCTGCCCAGCTCCGCCCCGCCTCCTCGCTCCTGCACCTGCCGCCCCTGGGCGCTCCCCGCCGCTGCGGTTGGAGTTCCAGCCCTGCCCTCCCCTGGCTGCCCGGCTGCGCTGCGTGTGGGCGGCCCGAACCACCTCGAGCAGGACACTAGCCAGACCCACCCAGAGCGCAGCCGGGCCGCGGGGCCTGGAGGGAGGAGGTTGGAGGAGGCCGACCAACCCCACCCCCCCCAGGGCGTCCTCCTTCCCCAGACCGAAGGCTCTGCGGGGCGGTTCGTGCCGGTCTAGACTCTCCTGGGTGCGGAGCTGGTGGCTGGTCTTCTCACGGACATGCCTTTGCGCCCCTTTGGGGGTGCCGACCCCTTCGTTTGGTTGTGAAATCCCTGGGACGAAAGGGACTGGGAGGACAGCTCAAAGGGCTAGAGGATCCGGGCAGTCCTGGGCATGCGCTTGGCTCCCATCCCTGTTGCCAAAAAGCCAGACTCCTGGGTTTCATGTCCCCCACCTCCCACAGCCCCTGAGCGGCTTCACGAGCCTCTGGGGGCAGTGACACAGCAGAAAGGCAGAGTGCTCTGCAGTCACCACAGGGGAGGGCATCCATCCCATCCCAGGGCAACAGGGCCCATCGAGAAGGACTCCCAGCCCCGTGTCCAGGAATCGCCCAGACTCGGCTGCTTGTCTGGGGCACCTTTGTCTCCAAGGTCAACCCTGCGGGTCTGAGGATGAGCATGAACTGAATAGAATGCGCTCTTCCCCACGAATCCTTCAGGCCCACCTGCAAGGCTCGGGCAAACCCGAAACCCCTGCAGTTGTCGAAAGCAGCAGCCACCTGTCTGCCCAGCCCCAGAGGGGTGCTGCCGGCAGGGCTGCCTCAAGGGCCACCCTCAGAGCCCGGTGCTGATCAGGAAGCCGCCCTGCTTTCCCTGCAGTTTGTGTTGGCAAAGCCCCAGCTGTGGAGAGCTGCAGGAAGAGGCTGCACCTGCCGACAGGATGCCCGTCCCCTCCCACAGGAGTTACCTCTCGGAGGACTTTCCAGTGGGGCAGGTCACTGGCAAGGGCGTGTTTATTGGGCACCAGCTACCTGTCCGAGGGAAGAGAGCAGGAGGGCAGAATCAGCAGAAATGGATGAGTGCAGGGAGGAGGTGAAACAGGCCGGGAGGGGGGAGGAAGGGAGGGGCCTTCCCTGTGCACACTACCCTGTCCACCCTTCCCACCCGCCACCGTGATTTCTGCCTCCCTCTCCTCTCTATCTCTTTTCCAGTACAAGCAGCCATAAAACGTGCCGGTGGAGAAGGGCTCAGAGGGACAGATTTGTAATTAGAACCCCCATTTTGTCTTTTAAAAGAAGAGTTGTGTTATCTTAGCTGTCTAGCTCTGTGGGGCTGTAGCAAATGCCAAGGAGACTGGGTTGGGCAGGATGAACCTTCCCTCTTGCCCTTGACCTATGGCCTTCCTCTGGGGCATACTCCTCCCCCTCCCCCATCAAACTTTAGCTCCCCAGCTGGCTCATTCTCCCTCCCCCTCCCCTGCGTGTAAACTCTGACAGGTCCTGAGGGTCCTGCCTTCACAGCCAAAGAGGAATCTCATTCTAAATCAGCCTCCCCTAGGCCTCCCCTGAACCCCACATTGCCTATAGAGAACGGGGTCTCAGTGGGAACCCGTGGGAACCCGGTGCAGATGCCATTTTCCCTGCCACACGACACCTTCCAGAACTGTGTCACCCACCTAAGTGCATCACCACAGAGAGCCCCCTTGTGAAGAGCAGGACAGACCTGCATTCGCGCTCCCAGCTGCCACCTCGGGCTGTGTGGCCCGGGTCAAGGCGCCCGTCCTCCCTCGGCTGTAAACATGGAGTGCTATGTTGTTGCAAAGATTAAATGGGAGTTGTGGCAAAGGACTAAGCGCAGTGCCTTGCATAGCAATAGCTATTAAGTAGCTAGAGCTTAATTATCAGTAACTGTTTCCATCTAACCTCCTCCAGCCTCGGGGGCGGTGGCGATGACCTTGACACCTCCCCACCCAGATCCCCTTGGACCCCTCAGGAGGTTCCATCCTCTCTGCACCTTTCTCCTGGCTTTTCCGACTGCTTCCCTCCCTGTGACCTCCTCTAACGCTAGGAAGGGTTAACTTGAGCACACGGTGTTCCTTTGGACTGCGCTGGGCTGGGCTTTTGTTCTGAGGCCCTTTCGGCAAAAGGTGCTGTAGCAGCTAGTGGAAGGTGGAAAGTTCGAGGTTCTCCGGAGGGCAGGGAGCGTCTGGCAGGTGCAGAATGTAGCTGGGCGTGAGGGGAGGTGGGAGAGGGAGGAGGTGTGGACCATAGGGACCAGGCAAGTGGCTCAGTGCCTGCCTACGGAGATCCAGGTTTTCTCTGCAGAAAAGAGGATGGAGGAATCTGAAGGCTCGGGGCAGGAGGTGGGGGGAGGGGAGAGGAGAGAGAGCGAGCAATTTTATATCTTTTCTGTGCAGGCAAGGGGGGCAGAATGGGTCTGGAGTACCATGAATGGTTCTTCCCAGGACTGCGTGTGGTGTGCGGGCTGGATGGAGGGGAGCAGAGAGCAGGGAGAGCAGCAGGTCAGGGACCTCCTCCAAACGAGGATGACAGTTTCAAACCCAGGAAACAGACTAAAATGGAGCTTCACAGGCCTGCAGAAGAGGGGGTGTGGCTTGGCAGGTGCATGAGGGAGATTCGGATCTAAAAATCAGACCCCACCCCCACCCAAGCTGGTGGCTCTCTGAGCCCCTGGACCAGCAGTGCAGCGTGCCTGCAGGGGACTCAGAGGGCAAGCCACCATCGGGCCCCAGCGCGCTCACACACATGCTGTGTCGGTGCCAGTGGGGGAGGGTGCGGATTGAACGATGACTCACCCTGGCAGCAGAGAGTGTGCATGCTGAGGAAGAGGCCTCCATGATCCACGGCAGGTCTGCTCGCGGTGGCGAGGCCTGGATGCTCGGCTCTGCAGTGGGTGAGGGCTGGGAGTGGGGAGCACTGTGACGTGGGGCCGACTGGTCACGCTGGTAGGATGTGGGTAGAGGCCTGGCAGGCCGGGTGGGAACCCCTCTCCAGCCATCACGGGAGCCCCATATGGTGTCATTCGGTGCTTCCCCTGGGACCCTGGGTGTCTGATTGGAACCAGGCCATCCCCTGGAGAGCAGGGACCTTGGATGGGGGCAAGTAGAAATATCCCTTCGGTGCCTGCATCTCAGCCATCTGGCCCAGGCCTGCTTCAGTGGGCCTGGGGCTGAGTTCTTGCTTGAGGTGAGGATGTGGTATGAGGATTTTAGAAGGAGGGGCTGTGCGAGAAGGCTCCTCGGTAAGGCGGACTCCTCCTGCCCTCAGAGGAAGTGACCTCGTCACCTGGGTCACCAGGCCCTGGCTGGCAGACTTGCAGAAGCTGCTTCCTGCTGACCTGGTCCCTACCTTGTAAGTGGGGGAACGGGCGAGTCCAGAGGGCATCCTGTGAGGTGGGGGAGGCGGGCATTCCTCCCCACCATCCGGGTCCTTTGCCAATGTGTTGTCAGGTGTGTGCAGGTGGAGGTGGCCAGAGTGGAGGGACACACAGTGATGCGTGGTCTGCACAGGGATCCTGGGTGTAAAGGGTGGTGGGGCGGAGGCATGGGGGCGAGGCCACGCTGAGAGCCTCCCAGCCTGCCTACCCTCTCTCCTTCCCGGGCGCTAAGAGGCTCCGTTTGCTTTTTCCCTGGAAGAAGGTCTGGTACCAACCAGCACATCCTCTCGGCTCAGAAAGTAAAGTTCCTTTCGAGAATTTTCTGTCTGCCTAATAGGTAGCAAGTGAACCGACCCCCTCTGTGCCGGTGGCCTTGGCCTTGGGGCAGATGCAGATGCAGATGAGAACGTGGGGCATTTTAGGATTCTTTCCTGGCCGGACCGCTGAGTCTGCCAGAGATCTGAGAAACGCCGATGTGGTGGTCGGCCCGCCGAGCCTAGCTCCAGGTCGTGCAGGGTCGCTGTGGCCAAACCCACTGAGGCCAGCGTGGAGGATAATGCCTGAGGAGTCCGAGCCCATCTGCTGGGACAGGTCACCTCTAGGTGACCGTCGGGCTGTGCACGCCCACCTGCCGGGGACATCCCGCTGCTGGGAAGCTGAGCAGGAGCCTGGCTCCTTCCATCTGTGGCCCAGCCCTGCTTCTCACCTGGAGGGCGCAGGAGGCCCGGGGCGCATGCCCTCCAGGGGCAGACGCAGCTCTCCTCCTGCCCTAATGCTCACCCTTCAAACGGACACAGTCCCTTCTCCAGCCTCCTGTGAGGTGGTCGCTAACCTTTCCCGTCGTGCTCCTCTCTGCAGTTTTCCATTTAGTGTTTTTAAAAACATATTTTTATTGATTTCAGAGAGGCAGGGAGAGAGGGAGAGAGAGAGAGAGAGAAACATCAATAACGAGAGAACCATTGATCATTTGCCTTCTGAAAGCCCCACATCAGGGACCGAGCCTGCAGCCTGGGCAAGTGCCCTGACGGGGAATGGAACTGAGACCTCCTGGTTCATAGGTCGATGCGCCACCACTGAGCCACACCAGCTGGCTCCAGTTTATTGACGCCCTTTTTAAAGCGAGGACCTGGCTCTGAGGCGGCAGAGTCCAGGGGAGCCGTGTCCAGGTGCCCTGGCTGCGTCACTGTCCTCATTACTATCCTCCCAGCACTGCGCCTCTTGGTTTCCTGGAGCCCAGGCCTCCTTGTGGCTGAAGCCGGGAAAATGTTTCGGAAAAGGCTCTTGCTCTGGGGGAGAAGCAGAAAGCCCCCCCTCCTTCAGTCCAGCTCAAGAACAAGGACACACAAGAAGGCATCAGGGTGGGGCCCCTGGTCCCTGGCCCCCAGGCTACAAACACTGCCCTGGGGGGGGGGGGGCGCTACACTGCAGGGCTGCTTCCAGGGGCTGGTCTCCTCTTCCCACCCCCTCAGCCGCTGATGCCCAATATGCAGGGCAGCAGGCTGGGCGTGGCCGCAGGAGAGTCTTGGCAGGGCCTGCACCCCCGCCAGCATCTGCGGCCCCTGCCAGCTGCTCCGGGCTTGCTCTGCCTTCAGTCTTGGTCCAGGCGGGCGTTCAGGCCCACAAATCCCACCGTCACAGGCCTCAGCATTGACCGCCGTGGCCTGGGTGCCGCCCTCCGCGTGGCTGGGACACAGAGGCGGGGTCGTGCCCTTCGCAGGGGGCGCAGGACACTCAGATCCGCAGCCCGTGACACACAGCAGCACGGAACCTGCCCAGCCTGCAGCGTGGGCCAGCTTGACCCTTCCGTGTCGTTCTAGAAACACTGCACATTAAGGAGCTGGTCCGAAGGAATCAGACCCGAGGGGAGGGATGAAAAAAGACTGTTTTGCATTCATTTTACTCTGAGGAGGAGCTGGGAGGCAGGAAAATGCAAAAAACAAAAAAATGCATAAACTGGATTACACCCCAATTTCTGCGCCTGCAGCGTAAAGGGAGGCCTGGGGCGCTCTCAGGAGCAAATCCTTCAGGCGGACTGGCTGGTGCAGCGTCTGTTTTTGCGGTACCTGCATACCAGCCCGCTCACAGCATAGCTTTTGTGTTAATAAAGGAAATAACACCATCTATGTGGTATCACACCCACAACCCCCAGTAGGGCTGTGCCCCTTGACCCAATGTATGGATTGCAGGTGGCCTCTGTCTGATCACATGGCATAGCACCCCACCAGGGCACATGCCTGGGTGTGGGGTTGATCCCCAGCGAGGGGTGTGCAGGAGGCTGCCAGTCAATGGTTCTCTCTCAACATTGATGTTTCTATTGCTTTCTCCCTCTCCCTTTCTCTCTGAAATTAATAAAAATACATTTAAAAAATTAAGTGGTGAATTTAACACTAAATAAATTAAAAAGAAAGAAAGAAAGAAAGAAAGAAAGAAAGAAAGAAAGAAGAAAGAAATATCTCACAACAATTTTATTTTTAGAGCTGGGGCCTGGCCGTGAGCAGGAGAACCCCATAATGAAATGGCTTCGACAGTGTGGGGTACTGCCCTCTCACTCACAGTCCCGGACGGTGGGCCCAGAGGAGGATGCTGGCTTTGTTCACTGTGTCTTCGGGGGCCAGGCCCCTCCAGCTCACCCTCAACCATCCCTGCTATGGGCCCGGCTCTCCTGGCCCCAGTGGTGCATGTGCCGGCGGTCACCACAGCCAGGCCTGAAGGCCAGGGGAGACAAAGGCAGAAGTGCAGCCCGTTATGGAAACACCCACCAGGAGCCTGTCTGCTGGGCTCACTGGTCAGAATGTGGCCCCAGGGCAACGCTTGGCGGCAGGGGAAGCTGAGAGCAGTCTTTATTTGGGCAGCGAGAACCGGTAGAAGTTAGAGGGTCTGTTCCCGTTCTGCCACCACAATGCAGGGGGTTGACACTTACCGATTTGCTTTTTGAGTTGGTATCAGCAAGGCCCCTTTCAAATTACAAAGCCTAGAAGGGTTTGTGATTTGGACACATTATCTGACATGTGTCCAGGGAGAGCATCGACCGCTTTCCCTTGTGGAGACAATGAGGAGCTATTAGATGAGTAATTCATTAGAAGAGTAATTTGTTAGGCACGGCCAGGCCACGGGGCCAGAGGGGGCTCTGGAAGGGGCAGGGGCAGAGCTGGGCAGGGTCTCAGAGGGCCAGGTGGCGGGAAACAGGCACAGGTGCTCCGGGCACAGTCTGCGGCTCTGCCCCATGGGCAGGGCTGGGCTGCTCACATTCTCGAAGCCACGGTGGGTTCAGTACCACCAGCCGCCCTGGGGCTGAGGGACTTGGACAGCTGCTGCCTAATCTTAGTACGCACAGGGCACTTAGCACCCGGGGCAGCTGGCCTGCGGGGTGGTGGCTCGGGGTGTGAGTTACCCACCCAGCCGGCAGCTGGCTGGTCAGTTGCAGCATGTTACCTGACAATGGGATTTATTTATTTATTTATATGTTTAAATATATATTTTTATTGATTTCAGAGAGGAAGGGAGAAGGAGAGAGAGGGGGAGAGAGAGAGAGAGATCAGTGATGAGAGAGAATTGTCGACTGGCTGCCTCCTGCAGGACCCACACCGGGGGTGGAGCCCTCAGCCTTGACTGGGAATTGAGTTATATGACCTCCTGGGTCATAGGTCGATGCTCAACCACTGAGCCCAGGCTATCTATTTATTTTTTAAATGCATTTTTATTTTGTTTTATTTTTTTGTTAATCCTCACCTGAGGACATTTTCCCCTTGATTTTTAGAGAGAGTGGAAGAGGAGGGGAAGAGACAGAGAGAGAGAAGCTTTGATGTAAGAGAGACACACGGACTGGTGGCCTCCCACACATCCCCCCACCAGGGCCAAGCATCCAGCCTGCAACTGAGGCACGTGCCCTCGACCGGAATCGAGCCGGGGCCCTTCAGCCCACAGGCCAGCACTCTGCCCACTGAGCCAGCTCCCCTTCCGTTGTAAATTAAGCTCCTGGGGAACAGGGACCTTGTCTGACCTGCACTCCGCAGTTCCCAGCACAGGACCTGGGACTCAGTCGTTTGAAGAATTGCCGGTTGAATAAATGATTAAAGGAAGGGTCTCCAGTTTTAACCAGGGCCCTCGTGGCTTCAGGAATAGATGACTTGGCTCAAAGGGACCTCTGATTTACAAAAGGAGAAGATGGTGCAAACTGGTTCATCAATGACGAAGACGTTGAGGCCCAGACAGAATAGATCATCTGGAAGAAGGACCCACCGATACCACACGGCAAACAAAAACGTCACCTGTGGAAATTGGTGACAGGTGTGGCCATTTGCCAAAACATTGCCCGTTTCCACAAGAAGTCTGTGCCTGCTCCCTCTGCTCTGAGAGAGGACCCTCCAGGATGCCTGTGCAGCCTGCTTTGCTCAGGCTGTTCTTTGCCCATGACTTCTACGCACAGATATCCTGGAAGACCTGCCTGGAGCACACGATGTGACGGTGTGCCAGGCCGCTGTGCCGATGCTCGCCCAGAAACCTGAAGGCAGCATCACCAACCACTCAACCTGGACCACCCACAGAGCCGAGACCCCCTTCTGGACAACCGGCCTCAATGTACAGCCACAGCTGTGGTCAAGAGTAAGGTGACCAGATGTCCCGCTTTTGGCAGGTCAGTCCCGATTTTTAACAATTTGTCCCACGTTCCGCGGCGTTTTAAAAAAAGTCCCGATTTTTGGAAAGAATGCAGGACAAGCTAGGGAACGGCGGGAGAACGGGAAGGGAAGATATGGTTTTCGGCGGCCAAGCGGTCAGTGGTGTCCCGCTTTACCAATGTTAAAATCTGGTCACCTCCGTCAAGAGGCCACAATGGACATGAACGTACAGAAAGGCGAACGTCTCGCCAGACCTTTCCCGCATCTCCATTCGTCTACTACGATGATGACAAGTAGGAATTTCGGGAGCAAGAATCCAAAATAAAATGAAAGGTAAGAGGACTCCAGCAAAATGGGGATTTTCCAAGGCAGTGCGAGAGGCCGCATATGAAAGCAGCAAATCTGAGGTCCCACCTCGCCACGAGGAAGAGCCAGGCCTCGAGGAGAGACACGAGGTGGCCTCAAGGAGAGAGAGAACCCGGAGGGAGGCAACGGGCAAGGGCCACAGAGAACTCAAAAAGCACGGGAGGCCGACGGGGGTCGTGGCGGGATGAGGACTTTCCCAGAGACCCCAGCACCCACGCTCCCCTCAGCACCTTAAAGCCCAGAAGCCTCGCAGTCCTTCCACCACTCACAGGGCACGTGCCTGGAGCAGGCGAGCCCCCGGGGAGGGCGGCGTGGATCGGGAGGACGAGGGTAGCCGCCTTCTTGCTGAGCGGAGGGGGAGCGTCTGGGCTGAGAGACGGCTGCCCAGGTGGCTCTCCAGCACCGGTCTGCGCTTCTCGTGGACAACACCCGCCAGTCTTCTTACTAATTGCAGTGAGTTTTGTTTTGTTGAATCTCAGCCACACCTACAGCTGCAGCGTGAAGACCGAGGAGATCTGTGCTCTGTGTCCAGCAGGTTACTGGGAGGGAAAACAGAGATAAACTCGGACTTCCCCTGTTCCAGCAGGTCGTTTTACTCAGAATCCTACAGGTAGGAAGAATTGATCTTTTCGAGATAATCTTTAAAAAATGCTTTGAAAAAGTTGAAGCTCGTCAAATGTTCTAGCGATTCATCTGCAGCGTGCCTCTGTGAATTAAGTCCTTGCCGGGAGAGAAATTATGAAGAAATCCATTGGTCTCTTCCGCCATCACTCTCTCTTTAAGGCTGATAGTGATAAATCTTAGCGTTGCTTGCTTCGGAAGCTGCGGTCAGAACCTTCCTTCGGGCAGAGCGTCGCACAAGGAAGGCTCCTCATCGAAGCCCCGGAGAAGCGGGGAAGTGGCTGCTGTGAAAAACGAGCAGGGAATCCATCCGGTGTCAAGGTCCCTGGACCCCTTTCCCAGACGAGTGAGAAGGAGTCATCGGAAATGTGGATGTCGCCACAGCGAAACCGTTGCCCCGTTTTCACCGCCGCACTTGGAGAACACTGCCACTCGCTGTATAGAGATGAAAATTGCCGGAGTTAAAACATTGTTTTGTTTTTATGGTTTTTGTAACTGTATAGCTATCCAGAAATGTTGGTACTTGTGAGACTTTTGTACTTACCAAAGCCTAATGTTAGAATTAGACAAATAAAATGTCTGAAATAGAAAAAACAATGAAAAGAATAGATGGGTCGCACCCAGCAAACGTCATCCACCAGCGAGGCGAGAGGAGGATGCTCACCCGCGAGGACCCTCCAGGCAGAGGACGTCCAGGAGGCTGAGCGCAGTGAGGGACGTGAGCTCAGCTGCTGACTCACCGAACCAGCCCAAGCTCGGTCTGTGGCCCGAACTGCCGGCTCAGGCCACGAATGTGTGTCCCCCAAACTCATTTACAGAACTCCTGCCCCCCAAGGTGATGCCGTTAGGAGGTGGGACCTTCGGAGGAAATGGGGTGCAGATGGGGTTGTGAGAGTGGGTGGGTCCCGTATTGGGCTAGTGCCCTTCTCCGCATGCTGAACACAGCAGCACTATCTGCGGTAGGAGAAGGGCCTCGCCCATCCCCTGCCACGCTGGCGCCTCGTCTTGAACTTGCAGACTCGGGGACGGAGAAATAAGCGTCCATTACGGAAGCCACCAGCCTGTGGTATTGTCACTGCAGCTCGAGCTGATTAAGACAGGGGGCCAGGGTGGCCCTGCCCAGGGATGCTCCCTCTGTGGGCTGGCCCTCCAGCCTTGATCAGTGACGTCACAAACCAAGACGCTGCAACAGGGACCTCCGGATAAAGTGACTCAAGCCCTGGCTGGTGTGCTCAGTGGATAGAGCATTGGCCTATGGACCAAAGGGTCCTGAGTTCGATTTCGGTCAAGGCAGGCTTGGCTGCAGGCTCTTCCCAGCCCAGGCTCGTGCAGGAGGCAGCCAATCGACGTGTTTCCCTCACATCGATGTTTCTGATGTTTCTCTCTGTCTTTTCCTCTCTCTTCCATTCTCCCTAAAAATCAATGGGAAAATATCCTCAGGTGAGAATTACTGACAAAAACAAAAAAGGTAAAGGGACTCAAAAGGAGCAGCTGGCTTTCCTTCAGGACAGCCCAGGGCGGGTGGAGCCGAGGCCTCTGTGGGAGCTGTCCAGCGGGGCTGTCCGGGCCTCGGACCCTTGTGCACCCCGGGCCCGTCCCTGGTGTGACTAAGGCTGGTCCACAGCACGTCTCCAGTCCGTCTCACGGCGAGGAGGAGGTCCAGGACAAGTGGCTTTGCTTTGAAGATGATGCCGAATGTATGCATCTTGTTACTCACACAGTCATCCCAGCAGCGAGGCGGCTGGAATGTAGGCACCACAGCAGCTGTGCCCACGGGAAGCGCAGGGTCTGTCATAGGAAGAAGGTCCTGAGATGAACCCTGGGGGACAGAGGGCGCCTCTGCCAGACCTGGGGGCAGCTGCCCTTCCTCCGCTTGCATGTGGGCCCAGCCCTAGCCTTGGGTGCCTGTGAGACATCTGTGTCTTTATCCTTTTTATTTTATTTGAGAAAGAGAGAGAGAGAGAGAGAGGGAAACATCAATCTGTTGCCTCCAGCACACCCCCGACGGGGGCAGGGATTGAACTTGCAACCGAGGTACATGCACTTGACAGGGACTCGAACCTGTGGCCCTTGGGTCCGAGGGCTGGCACTCTAACCACTGAGCAAACCAGCCAGGGCTGAACCCAGCACCTTTTGCTGCCAGGATGATGCTCCAGGCAACTGAGCCGCACTGGCCAGTGACCCCCTTTCCTTGAATTAGCAAGTGGAAAACTTCCCTGGTAGAGAGGCTGCAGCTCCGAGCAACGTACCGTCAATGCCTCAGACCTCGGTGAAGGCTGCAAT